>CM068839.1:1663226-1798226 GCA_028554795.2 Sinohyriopsis cumingii | reverse complement strand
CTTGTTTGTTTAATTGGTTGATTGATTTATTGTTTGGGTAAATGTGCTAGCGAATTTTACCCCCCAAAATGGTCTTATTTTTGCTTTATTTACTTGACTTACGTGCAAATGTGCTCTTGATTAAATTATTTATATATCTTTCCTCAGACATGTACTTGTGAATATTTAATTTGTATTGTATATTGGTTTTTGTCTATGATTATATGCAATGTATTTTTGATTTGTATTATATGATTGACATTTGCCCATAAATGAGGGTAGGAGTTTGGGCCTACCTTTTTATGTAAACAGTATATTACACAGCTAATATTTATCTATGATTGTCGATTATATATTAAGTAAATATCATTTGTACGTAAACATGATTACTTGGTCTTGAGTTCCAGATACAGCCTTAATTCGTACTGTACAAGATTCCAGAAACGAATTTTGTTTACAGTTGTGATGGTAATTTCCATCAAAATAGTCATCATCTTGGTCTTCTAATTGTGTCTTACGTTTTTATATTATGGTTGTTTGTATCAGAATTACTCATTCTAACCTTTACATCCCAAGTGGAATCAGTCTTTTAGCTGTATTCCAGTTTTAATTTCAGCGGATTTATTTAGTTAAAGTTTTCATTGGAATTACAAAGTACTCTTTGACATTAGAACTAAATCACTATTTTGGAATTATTGTGAATTCATTTAGAGGCATTTTGGGTTATATCATTGTGATACATCAAGACTGATAGCACATCAACTCTATTCCAGGCTATTAGTAAATCAGCTCATCCAAGACGAAATCATTTGGAACACGACTCGAATTACTTCGGAGCTCTATTCTTTTAGACTAGAAGCTTCAGGACTATTTAGTATTCAGTTCACAATACTCTAAGTTCTTTTTAAGATTCCATTTAAGTTTAAATTATTTTGTTTAATTTTACGAGACTTGTTGTTTTCTCACTTTTCTGTTACTTAGTTTAAAACAATAGAATCGTAACACTGTCTTAATCCCAACATAATTGCTTATGTGCAAAATATTTTAATGCAAATGTCCTTTGTACTAGACATATACATGACGAAGAGATTTAAATTTATGGACGTATGAGTTATATGCTATTGACAAGGAGGCATAACTTTGAACAATCGGCAACTAGGTAAACATTCAACCGTGTAATATGCCGGAATAGCAGAGGTTGACATTAGTCAAATTATATTGAAAACAAAAGCCTGCATTTGAAACCCCAAGCATTTATGCCAGTGTAAACTCTCATAAGGGGTTTGTTTTTGTATTTGTTGCAGAAATAGAAACCTACAGACAAAAATAATACAAAAACCCTAAGCTCTGCCATTTACCACAACTAACACAGTTATTTCCATAGAGTGTTTCACTATTCAATATCGTACAGGACAGAACGCCATAATGCTCCTTTTAGTCCTTTTTTAAATTCAGCTTTATGCTATCCGCAATGAGCTACATTATTTAAGTCAGCACACTTTATCATATCAAATGAGTTTTGAGTTTTGAACCATTCCAGAAAATTTAATGTTGTGAAATATGACTACTTTGATTCGTTAGAAGTGTACAGTTAGCTATTTTTGGACCATAGTGAAATTTAATATATCGTCACATGTGTAACGAAGGCATCAGTAAATTATATTTCCAGAAATATGAAAATGCATGCCATTCTAAAAATGTATAGACTTTTAACAATCGAGGGTATTTCGATAGTAAAAAAATTACTCGACCAGTAAGACTATGAAGACGCTTAGCGAAGCGAAAGAAACGCGAGAATACAATACATATGCTTCACATTTCATACAGATCATAAATAATGTCGCAAAGCCAATTTGTATTGAATTAAACAGTTTTATAGTGGTGATAAGTCTTTATTATGTAACGATATTGGTTGTATTTAAAATTGAAACACCATATACACGCATTTAAGACAAAGTGAACAATTACCAAATTCAAAATCGACTGCAACAGTTAGCTGGACAATGTTTGGAGAGAACAAATAAAGCGATTCCTGTGCATTTTGTTTAGTCCTCCACACCATTCCATGATTGCTTAAACAGTTTGAAATACATCGATTGTTTGCAGTGGTGTCAAACTTTTTCTTTATTGCATATATTTCAGAGCCATCTCATTTTCCCTGTTAATTATCTCCGTATTTTCTTCTGTAAAATCTCAGTACGCTTTAAACGAATAGTTTCTAAATCTTTTATACTCTTGTCCAAAAGGTGCACTCTTGCGTTGTAAGGATGGTTTATCTCCTGCCGATCTTATAATGGTAGAGTGTTAGTCCTACTTATGCTCAGTGTTGCCTAGTAACCCATCATCAATAGATTCTTTGAGCAGCATTGGCATCAATATCATGGTTAAATTTGATTGTACTAGTAACAAGAGAGGAGGTATCTTATTTGTACAGATTCCCAAAGAAACAGAAGAGTTGATGGACCATAAATGCCACTTGAACAAAGAATAACACATAAACGGAAAAGCAAAAATTACATATATTATTTGATTTTTTTTAATGGCATAGCGAAGTTGAGAATATTTTAATCAGTTCCATGTGCAAATGTACGCTGTAAACACCACTGCATATTATATCTTGGAACTAGCTCATATACAACAGAGCTTCTTGTCATTGAAGTAATTAAGAACGTAATGATTGTAGATGACAAATTATTATATACTCATTTTGTTCGCCATTAATTTTATATCGTCAGAATCGTGTAGTATTTTGCGATATTACACACACGTTCACTTTATATTGCACTCACTTGTGCCCAATAGTGTATAAGAACTACTTTGTAAACAAATCATGCATACTCACGTAGTAAACGTTTTACGTTTTGGTTGTATAAATTTGTTTGTGAATGAACTAAAGCAGACGTTGCATGGACAGACACATACCAGCTGATTTGGCACATTCCACGTTAACTTTTCTGATACAATGTTTCGGATTTAGGCTAGAGATAGATGCCAGACAGGTCTGGGTTCCTACAAATAACATACAAGTGACAAGGCATAAACTGTCTTCTTTAGCTGGTAATAAAAATGGCAAAAATATACTTACTGTTTTACAGCCTGAATTTCCTCAAAATGTACTTGCTTTGCTTAGTTCTGCGAATCCGAATTAAATGAGCCACGTCATGGGTTCTCAAGTTTAATTACACATTTCGAAATTGTTCTGTAATTTCGACTATATTCAAAGTCCAATTACATCCTCCTTACTGCACTCAAAATGAAAGAAACATTATATTCCATAGCGTATTTTTTATAATTGCAATTGAAAATCTTCATATTTTTCCCACATTACGATTTCAAACTTTCAATGACAGAACAGAAACACACTTGCAGATGTCAACACGCTGCTGAAATCATGTATAATTGGCACATTTAGCAGAATTGATAACAATTCCACAATGTATTCATTCCAGACTAAATGCAAAAGATGTTGCAATACACATTCAATCACAATATGACTCAAAATTTCAATTTTAAATAGACCAAAACGAACGTTATGTCTAGCGCGCGACTAAGATCAAATTTATCAGGTCGGAGTTATGTGCGCATTAATAACGTTTTTGTCGTATGCTGATGAATCTGCGCTTGTGTATTTAGTTTGGAATACGGCATAAATTCAGTTACTTTTTTGATGTAGTGTATTTTTGTTTATAAAATTAAGCCTTAGGTAGAATAAGAAAATGAGCATATAATAAAAATTTCTGCATTTGTATAATATTTATAACTTGAAGGAACAAAATAATAATTTGAGGGAGGGAAATAAGACCTTGTGGATACGAATTATTTAATTGAGGGAACAAGATATTAATTCAATGGAACTAATTATTAAAATTAGGGAATGATTTATCAATTTAAGGAAAGAAGTTTTCATTTCTGGAAGCCAAATGCTAGTTTGGGCGAGAGAACTGTCAATTTGACGGAAGAAAACTCTAAACTATGGAAAAATTACATTTAGGGAACGGAATACCAACTTGATTAAAGAAATGTTTAATTTGTGGACAATATTTTATGTCTTGCTTGAACAAATAAGCTGAACCAACTAATTATTTATTTGAAGGAACAAAATACCGACTGGAGAGATTGCACAATATTAATCTAAGGACACAAATTATTCGCATGTGTGGACGAAATGCTTATTTTAGGAAATGAATTCTTTGTTTGATCGCAAGATGTTCTAACTTATTTGAGGTGTGATATTTTCTCTGTTGTATCCGTCCAAAATTGCCAAACCAAAATCTTAAATCATTAACTAAGTAAAATCTTTATTTACCAAGTATTGAATCGTGTAGAGGAGTGAATAGCGCGGAGTACATGAAACGGAAAATGATACAAAAAGACGTAGTGTACCCTGGGAAAATATTACAGCTATTCCGAATTTTCACTAAGTGGACGAAGCTAGTTACGTTCAATTTCAAGAGCACCAGATGTGTGCAACAGTTGTCAGCTAGAGAAGGTATCATCAGTTTTAGGCAGCGAAATATTAACTTGACGAAATGAATTACCAATTTGACGGAACTAATAACAAGCTGAGGAAACAAAGCGGTAACTCAAGAGGACGAGTTACTGGTTTGAGAATTATTACTTTGTAGGAAAGAAATGTTGATTCGAGGTAATCAATGGTTTTGTTTGATGAAACAAACTATTAATTCTAGGGAACGAAATATTGACTGGGCAAGACGTGATCAAGAGACTGGACAAGGTGTACGGCTAAGTCGAAATGGTTGGCGAGTTTTTGTGCTGACCTTGTTTCTAATATGGTTTTACGATTGTTCGTTCTTTTTTCTAAAGTCAGGTTTTTCGCCAACATATAGAATGACACAAATATTGAACGTCAGGACGTTAATTTTATTGCTTCATCCTTGCCTTTGGTTGATATTATAAGTACTTCCTGTTGATGAACGTACAGACTAGTCAAAGTATGTCTCCACTGCTCAATACATTAGCTGTTTTAGGACTGTGATTTTGAGGACAACTGGGCACGCACACAAGGTGCACTTTTCAGATATTATTATTTTTATTATTATTATTATCATTATTATTATTATTATTATTATTATTATTATCATCATTATTATTATTATTAGCATCATCATCATCATCGTTGTTATTATTATTATTATTATTATTATTATTATTATTATTATTGTTGTTATTATTATTATTATTATTATTATTATTATTGTTATTATTATTATTTTTACCACTACTAATACTACTACTTCTACGTCTTTGTTTTATCATCCCTTGCAATCGACGTTAATATATGTGTTACTTTAAGTGGCAATTATATCCACGATGTAAAGCTTAAAGCAAAAACGAGTGCACTGCTACAGATGGCGCTCTGTGCAACACAAACTTCTAGCAATGACGTAGATAATTATGTCAGACTAAGCAGGATAGTGGTGGGAACTCGTTCGTTTTATGTAAGGATAATAGATTACTTCCTTAAGTTTCGGCCTCTTGATAATTCTGTATAATTTGTCATCTCCTGGCTAAAATGTAAATGCGTATTGTTTTGCATGTGTCATTGTGTGTCTCTTGGTGCGTCAGTGTATGTTTCATTGTCCCCTAAGGATGATTTTGCTTTAGGTCCAAAACACTGGCAAACTTTTACGTGTGTCAGTATATGTCTGTTTGTGTGTCAGTGCATGTTTCATTGTCCCCTAAAGACGATTTGGTTATAGGTCCAAATCATTGGAATAATTTCACCCGGAGTAATTTTCCAACATTTGCATCATGAAATGAGCACAGAGTTAAACGGACAAGAGCTAACCTCTTTCTTTGGTATATCTATCAATTTATAGTTATATTTTCAACTATATGCATTTTATTTCTAAATATAAATTCGATGGGATTTTATATAAAGCTGAATATCAAACTATGCTTGCTTATGGATTACTTTCTTGTGTTCCTAAAGTCCTTCGACATTGTGTTACATTATGTTTTGTTTGTTTTTTTGTTGGTTTTTTTGTTTGCTTTTTGCTTTTTGCTTTTTGTTGTTGTTGTGGGTTTTTTCTTCAGGATAAGGATTTAGCTGTCTGGTTGATAGTGCTGATTTGTGCGAGCTAGGCTGTAGGTTCCGTTTCTCGTGTTTCTCGTGACAGGGGTTGTATTCCTGCTGACCTGTTTAACTTGATTGGTATTATGGTAGGTCTACAGATATATCAATATATAAAGATATGAAACAAACCAAAAGCACAGTGCAAAAACAATGTAAAAACTAGCTTTAGTTCTTTCGTAAATCATTCGAGTCTAAGTCCAAGCCAAACAATCATGGAATACACACCGCAGAGCAATACTTATATCCGACAAAACGTAAAAAATGCTAAATACTACCTGATAATGTAAACATCTTCAGTTATCAACGAAATTAATTCGTTTACTTATGAGAGGAATACATTTTAAGTGTACATGTAAATGTAGACTTTACCGACTTTGTTTCTCATTTATTCAACTCTTTCATTGGATTTTCACTGTCGTTTAAACATGGAGTAAACATACATAAAAAAATGTATAAAATATATTCGGCGACCCTTGGTCTTAATTTCATTAAACATTTCCCGCCAGTGACCCAGACTATTACTGTTACTAGAACTTCCTTGGTCGATATGTTAGGTAAAGACTATTTGGGGAAAAATGCTATTTAGGTGCGAAATAGACAAAACAATCGTTTTTAGAGTATATATATATATATATATATATATATATATATATATATATATATATATATATATATAATGTACAAAATAAAGTACAACGACTTCTTCGTACTGACATACGTTCTCAAACGCCAACAAAACATCTAAATGAGTGAATAATTATGATGATGATGATGGTGGTGGTGGTGGTGGTGGTGACAGTGGGGTAGTGGTGGTGGTGTATGTGATGATGATGATGATGATTTATTACGCCTATTCTGTTTCCTCCTCCATATCTCTCTTTTTCCACTATTATTCTTTTCTTTCGTCGATGTAAAAATTAAAGGAAATCGTTGACATGGAATCTAAATCTATGTCATACTTTGTCCAAAATATACTAATTGTATGCTACACGTTCGTTTATGTTCGTGGCCAATACTTTTGGTTTTATCTAAATATCATAGTATCGTCAGTATTTCAGTTCATGGTTAATTGTAGAACTGCTAATGTTTCCACATAAGGATAATTTTTCGCGGGTCTTTGAATTCGTTCTCGGTAGCATCAATGAAATCCATGAAAATCGTAACCCCACGAAAAATAGTGAATTATTTTAACGGCGGTATGAAGAACGTGTGTCTGTATTTAGTTCCTTTAAGATTAACCAAAGATCAGATGCATTTATTTGCTAAGAAACTGTAATTGTATTCGAACATTTATGAAAATAGTGGAGGGATATTTTTCTTTATGTTGTTCGGTTCATTTATTACCCAATCACAAATTTTATCACATGTCTATCAGTCCTAAACATTATGTTTTAATTCAGATTATATAGTGGGTCATACAATGCCCGGAATGGTTTTTTCTGGTAATTAACTCTCTACATATTGGATAGGAAAAGTAGTATTGGAAAAGATGTGGATATAAAATGGTAACCCACGAGGAATAAACAAAGCCTAGTAATTCTGATAAAGTGATTAATAGACAATCATGGTGGTGAAATTAGCCATAAGTCGCGCATGCAGTGCAATAACTGTAAAGAAGGGCACGAAATACCTCTGTATGAATGGATTTGATTAATCAACAAGTTCCGGGTTCTGTAGTGTTTAATAGCACGTACAACGTGTGCTTAACTGCAATATTCACCGTTATGATCGCCTTTTGCGTATTAAGTATCTATTTAAAAATTATTTATGCGAATTTCAAACAGGAATACAATCTGCTTTACGAATAGAACAGGATTTAAGAAACCCTGTCATTAACATAATGAGATCAACTGAATTATTTAAATGGTATCCTTACAACTTGGCAGACGACCCCAAAAAAATCGGCTTGATTTATTCCCTATATTTGTTTCACTCAGGATAAAATATTTTTCTATATTCCATTCCTTTAGTCACTTTGGTATGAAAGCATGATACTTAAGACGCACACACTTTAACTAAATAAATGTGTAAACTGAGTAAATTGTGTTAGATGTAAGATGTTCATGAAGAGCGCACACTGACGATATCATAATCACGTGTTACTTGAAAGGTCAGCTACCTGTGTGTATTGGAGCTCTCCACTTTTGGATGCGTATTGTGTCTCTCCAGATATGACTGCACTCAATAAAGTATATAAACGATTCGTACTTGAAACTGATATAACCCATTTATATTAGGTGGAAATGATACATCACATATGTACAGCGGTAAGTCCCAAGAGAATCCTAATGTTCTGGGCGGATTATAGAGCCTCTTCACTCTAGCGAGGTATGCTGGGATCGAAAGACCTACGTAAGTTTTACCCAAATATAGGGATTTTAATTTATAAGGAATATCTATATGTTTCGTCGAATACGACAAAATGTTATAATAATGTATTCCACAGTAGAATTCGAATAATGTTATAATAATGTATTCCACAGTAGAACTCGAATAATGTTATAATAATGTATTCCACAGTAGAATTCGAATAATGTTATAATAATGTATTCCACAGTAGAATTCGAATAATGTTATAATAATGTATTCCACAGTAGAACTCGAATAATGTTATAATAATGTATTCCACAGTAGAATTCGAATAATGTTATAATAATGTATTCCACAGTAGAATTCGAATAATGTTATAATAATGTATTCCACAGTAGAATTCGAATAATGTTATAATAATGTATTCCACAGTAGAACTCGAATAATGTTATAATAATGTATTCCACAGTAGAACTCGAATAATGTTGTAATAATGTATTCCATAGTACGGATTCGTTAACTACTATGCGTGATTCCTGATGGTCCCAAGATTTAAACTCTTAATTGGTCATTAACATTAACTTTATACTTTATCGTTGTCCTACAAACTGGGGGACCTGGGTAGACGAGTGGTCTAAAACGCTCGCCTATATAGCTAACTGACATGTCGCCTCTGTCCGTCTGGGTTCGAGTGGTTATGTGAGAATGCTTGCAAGTGGCTTCCAGTGGGTCGGTGGTTCTTACCGGGGTTTTCCCGGGTTCTTCCTCCACCACTTATACTGGCCGCCATGTATAGGCTCTAATGTGTCAAAAAACCACCACATCAACAACAGTAACAGCAACAACAACATCAGCAGCAGCAGCAGCAGCAGCAACAACAAGAACAACAACAAAATACAAACTGGTCTTCATATTACTTTATCAATGGAAAATTTAGCTCTGGTTGTTTCATTATACCTTTCTGTCTCGAATAGCAATTGACGTCAAACCGTCTTTACAACTTTGCTAAAATCCCTCTAAGATATTTTCCATGACTCGAACAGTACATAATGTTCCCGTGCAACGATATCCTGATTTTCTAGTAGTTCCGGCCTCCGTTCGTAGATAAAGGTCTCCTTTTATTATTTACATTTTTATGACACCCAGTTCATTAATAGTAAAATAATATGCACCAAGACCATCTTATCTATGTTAGGCACTTACTTGGATGAAATATGGTCATAAATCGGCATGGTTTTTGTTGAATTTGTTTGGAGATAGTTGCAATTGATTGAAATTAATACAATTTGATGTGAAAATGACTTTTCCGGAAAAGGCCACACCTGTTTTTGTTATGTTTAGGTCTAATGGCTTCTTCTACTGAATGCAAGTACCAGTCTGTACCTGTTAGATAATCATCTGAAATAATCAGATAAAAAAATTAGCTTGGTACCCTGGCTCCGCACTTGTGTGTGGTGCGTTATGGGAGGCAAGGTTACCAGGCTAATCAAATATATCAATGATTTCCTAGAGACTTCAACAGAATGCAATGAAAGCCGATTTACTCAATTAATGTAGTGACACCTAAACACCGAAGATATATTGTTTACCATTATCTGTAGTAGAATCAACCGAAATGTATCAAATAATACATTCATGATTTTAACATACTATTACGACCCTGTGGTCTTAAAATAAGTAATACAAAAGAGGGAGAAGGAAAAAGCTTTTTAAAATTCAACAAATGATTTATTTCCCTAAACTACAAAGTGAACACATAAAAACAATTACGGTATTGCAAATTAAATCCAAAATAATCCTAGAAGTTCTATCTCAAGTCCAAAAAATTAGGTTCTGAATAAATTATAGCTGTATCCCAGATTAACTCTAAAGCTGGAAGTGTTCATGTGCCTGTGGTGGCCTGAATAGTAACGATGTACCAACAATCTTTTGTTGAATTACAACAATGTTATCCAAACACATATTCTTTATAGAATTTCTCTATAAATCCAAGCCTCTATTTCCAAGAAAAGTATTTTAAATGAACACATATATTTTTTTTCCAATTTCTCAATAAAACCCAAGTCTCTATTTCCAAAAATAGTATTTTAGAGGAACACTTCGTATTTCCAGTGAATAAATAATTTGAATAATAAATACCAGCCCAAATAAAATATTGGACACAACAATAAGACTGATTTCTGCTCCAGATGTTATTGCAGGAATAAATACATTTTCCAGTAAGCAAGATTTTATGCTCTTCTACCAGACCTAGGTCACAATTAGCATTTTGTAAAAGAAACTTTTACATAATGGAAAATTTCATTCCTGAAGGTTCCAAATGTTTACAAGATAAAATCTTAGTTATAATTAGAAGGGCCGTTATTCTTCTTCTTCTTCTTCTTCTTCTTCTTCTTCTTCTTATTATTATTATTATTATTATTATTATTATTATTATTATTATTATTTTATTATTATTATTATTATTATTATTATTATTATTATTATTGATAGTAGTAGTAGCAGTAGTAGTAGTAATAGTAGTAGTAGTACTAGTAGTAATACTAGTAGTAGTAATAGTAGTAGTTTCCTACGTGTTAATAAATAATGTTTTAGATAACGATGTTATCTCTGATGCTCATTTCCTAGGAGTCAATGAATAATGTTCTGAATAACGATGTTATCTATGGTACTCATTTCCTAGGACTCAATGAATACTGTTCTGGATAACGATGTTATCTATGGTACTCATTTCCTAGGAGTCAATGAATACTGTTCTGGATAACGATGCTAACTATGGTACTCACTTCCTATGAACCAATGAATAATGTTCTGGATAACGATGTTATCTATGGTACTCATTTCCTAGGAGTCAATGAATACTGTTCTGGATAACGATGTTATCTATGGTACTCATTTCCTATGGGTCAATGAATAATGTTTGGGATAACGATGTTATGTGTGGCATTCATTTCCTGTGAATGGAACTTCCTTGTTAAAGAGGGTAAAGCAACGTAAAGGTAAACCTTTTCTTCCACAAGAAACCTGCAGCTGCGAGTCTCATCGAAACATGTTTCCCTTCAACACGAACTTCTAGGCTAATTTCATTGTACTGATGTATGGGATTATCGGATTCATACATTTGTATCAACTGTATGAGATCATTAAATTAGTGTGTAAGTGCTAATATATGGGATCAATAGATTGATATATTTGTACGAATGAATCAGATTATTAGTTTCACATATTTATACCTATGTACGAGATTATTAGTTTTACATATTCATACCTATGTACGAGATTGTCAGTTTGCTATATTTATAAAGCAGGAAGAACAACCGACACACACGAGAAGATACTGGCAAGCTTTCTCAGATACCCACATTGGCCGAAACCGAGACTCGAACCCACGCAGACAGAGGTGAGATGGCAGTGATCCGTAACAGTGAGCGCTTTAAACCACTCGGCCATATATATTTAAACCAATTTATGAGATTGTTAGTTTTATATATTTATACCAATGAATGAGATTGTTAGCTTATTATATTTATATCAATGTGTGAGATTGGTAGTTTTATATATTTATACCAATGGATGTGAATATAGGAGTGATGAATTTGTATTTAATAATGTGATGGTTACATTGGTATATTTAGACCATTGGATGTGAATATAGGAATTTGTATTTAATAATGTGATGGTTACATTGGTATATTTAGACCAATGGATGTGAATATAGGAATTTGTATTTAATAATGTGATGGTTACATTGGTATATTTAGACCATTGGATGTGAATATAGGAATTTGTATTTAATAATGTAATGGTTACATTGGTATATTTAGACCATTGGATGTGAATATAGGAATTTGTATTTAATAATGTGATGGTTACATTGGTATATTTAGACCATTGGATGTGAATATAGGAGTGATGAATTTGTATTTAATAATGTGATAGTTACATTGGTATATTTAGACCATTGGATGTGAATATAGGAATTTGTATTTAATAATGTGATGGTTACATTAGTATATTTAGACCAATGGATGTGAATATAGGAATTTGTATTTAATAATGTGATGCTTACGTTGGTATATTTAGACCAATGGATGTGAATATAGGAATTTGTATTTAATAATGTGATGGCTACATTGGTATATTTAGACCAATGGATGTGAATATAGGAATTTGTATTTAATAATGTGATGGTTACATTGGTATATTTAGACCAATGGATGTGAATATAGGAATTTGTATTTAATAATGTGATGGTTACATTGGTATATTTAGACCAATGGATGTGAATATAGGAATTTGTATTTAATAATGTGATGGTTACATTGGTATATTTAGACCAATGGATGTGAATATAGGAATTTGTATTTAATAATGTGATGGTTACATTGGTATATTTAGACCATTGGATGTGAATATAGGAATTTGTATTTAATAATGTGATGGTTACATTGGTATATTTAGACCATTGGATGTGAATATAGGAGTGATGAATTTGTATTTAATAATGTGATAGTTACATTGGTATATTTAGACCATTGGATGTGAATATAGGAATTTGTATTTAATAATGTGATGGTTACATTGGTATATTTAGACCATTGGATGTGAATATAGGAATTTGTATTTAATAATGTGATGCTTACGTTGGTATATTTAGACCAATGGATGTGAATATAGGAATTTGTATTTAATAATGTGATGGCTACATTGGTATATTTAGACCAATGGATGTGAATAAAGGAATTTGTATTTAATAATGCGATGGTTACATTGGTATATTTAGACCAATGGATGTGAATATAGGAATTTGTATTTAATAATGTGTGGTTACATTGGTAGATTTAGACCAATGGATGTGAATATAGGAATTTGTATTTAATAATGTGATGCTTACGTTGGTATATTTAGACCAATGGATGTGTATATAGGAATTTGTATTTAATAATGCGATGGTTACATTGGTATATTTAGACCAATGGATGTGAATATAGGAATTTGTATTTAATAATGTGTGGTTACATTGGTAGATTTAGACCAATGGATGTGAATATAGGAATTTGTATTTAATAATGTGATGGTTACATTGGTATATTTAGACCAATGGATGTGAATATAGGAATTTGTATTTAATAATGTGATGCTTACGTTGGTATATTTAGACCAATGGATGTGAATATAGGAATTTGTATTTAATAATGCGATGGTTACATTGGTATATTTAGACCAATGGATGTGAATATAGGAATTTGTATTTAATAATGTGATGCTTACGTTGGTATATTTAGACCAATGGATGTATATATAGGAATTTGTATTTAATAATGCGATGGTTACATTGGTAGACCAATGGATGTGAATATAGGAATTTGTATTTAATAATGCGATGGTTACATTGGTATATTTAGACCAATGGATGTGAATATAGGAATTTGTATTTAATAATGTGATGCTTACGTTGGTATATTTAGACCAATGGATGTGAATATAGGAATTTGTATTTAATAATGTGATGCTTACGTTGGTATATTTAGACCAATGGATGTGAATATAGGAATTTGTATTTAATAATGTGATGCTTACGTTGGTATATTTAGACCAATGGATGTGAATATAGGAATTTGTATTTAATAATGTGTTGGTTACATTGGTATATTTAGACCAATGGATGTGAATATAGGAATTTGTATTTAATAATGTGATGCTTACGTTGGTATATTTAGACCAATGGATGTGAATATAGGAATTTGTATTTAATAATGTGATGCTTACGTTGGTATACATTGACCAATGGATGTGAATATAGGAATTTGTATTTCATAATGTGATGCTTACGTTGGTATATTTAGACCAATGGATGTGAATATAGGAATTTGTATTTAATAATGTGATGCTTACGTTGGTATATTTAGACCAATGGATGTGAATATAGGAATTTGTATTTAATAATGTGATGCTTACGTTGGTATATTTAGACCAATGGATGTGAATATAGGAATTTGTATTTAATAATGTGATGGTTACATTGGTATATTTAGACCAATGGATGTGAATATAGGAATTTGTATTTAATAATGTGATGCTTACGTTGGTATATTTAGACCAATGGATGTGAATATAGGAATTTGTATTTAATAATGCGATGGTTACATTGGTATATTTAGACCAATGGATGTGAATATAGGAATTTGTATTTAATAATGTGATGGTTACATTGGTATATTTAGACCAATGGATGTATATATAGGAATTTGTATTTAATAATGTGCCGGTTACATTGGTATATTTAGACCAATGGATGTATATATAGGAATTTGTATTTAATAATGTGATGCTTACGTTGGTATATTTAGACCAATGGATGTGAATATAGGAATTTGTATTTAATAATGTGATGGTTACATTGGTATATTTAGACCAATGGATGTGAATATAGGAATTTGTATTTAATAATGTGATGCTTACGTTGGTATATTTAGACCAATGGATGTGAATATAGGAATTTGTATTTAATAATGTGATGGTTACATTGGTATATTTAGACCAATGGATGTGAATATAGGAATTTGTATTTAATAATGTGATGCTTACGTTGGTATATTTAGACCAATGGATGTGAATATAGGAATTTGTATTTAATAATGTAATGGTTACATTGGTATATTTAGACCAATGGATGTGAATATAGGAATTTGTATTTAATAATGTGATGCTTACGTTGGTATATTTATACCATTGGATGTGAATAAAGGAGTAATGTATTTAATAATATGATGGTTACATTGGTATATTAATAATGTGATGGTTACATTGGTATATTTGTGATCATTCATCATAGCATGACGACCAGTAATGGTATGTTCATTTTTCTGCCAAAATTTGCTACTTGTCTTTCTCTTGCTTTTAAGAATTGTGCTCGTCAACTGTATTTACCTTTGATATTGTTCCCATTATCAATATCAGGCCTAGCAAATATATACATGTATCGTTGATAAGTAAGTCGATGACTGAACTATTTTTACTCTTGCCAAAATGATAGGTTGATAATGTATCACATTATAAAATAAATTTTAAAAAAATACATGAACAAATAAATAAATAAATAAATTAAAAATGCACGATATTTACGACAATAGTATGAAATTAAGCAAGTAGATTTGTTAGAAACTTACAGAATATGTTAAGAAAATATATGTAACTTATAAAAAATAATCCATTGAAATAGGTTTTACATTTGTTTTAAACCGCTCCGGTAGCCTCGGATTCGGGAGGTCGTGGGTTCGATCCCCGACCGAGCCATACCAAAGACTTACAGAAATGGTTCTCACAGCTGCCTCGCGTGGCGCTCAGCATTGAGATTAGTGTTAGGACTGGTCGGCCTTGTGTCAGGATACTGTGACTGGGTGGAACATCATGCTACATGTATGCGGCATGATGCCCCAGTGTTAGACATCACTATAAACTGTCACACTGCAGACATTGTAGTGATATGACTGAAACATTGTTAAAGGTAAGTTAAAAATCCAAATCTCTCTCTCTCTCTCTCTCTCTCTCTCTCTCTCACACACACACACATTTCTTTTAATCATAGACGCAAACATATACATTGATGTATCTTACACAGTTAAATCACAAAGAAGGCCCATACTTAGAAACAAAGGTAAACATCTCAAGGAGTTATATTGAATCGTTGGAACATCATCTCTCATTACGGACGGAAGTGGAAAAATATAAGAATATTGCTTTATGTTCTTACAAAGGCTGTAGAAATAGCGCGTGCCACCCGTGCGTGATGGATTGAAATAGTTTGTATCTGCTTGCAATATCAAACTCATCAAGTGCCAGATGAGAGTGAAAGACGTAAATATACCCATAATTTAGTATATAGATGCTATCTATCAGTGACAGATAAAAGTTCATATCTATCAACGTTTGATGAATTATTTATTTTATCCGAACCTTTCACTCAATTAATAACCGGACCATATGCGATAGAAGTGGTTAATAAGCCGATGTTTGAGGGGCGAGTGCCACACGTTTGCTTTGATCTTAAAAGAAGAAGATAATGAGCACATATTCTGTTTGATATCAGAATTACTTTGACTAATAAACAAATTAGATCTTCTGTTCTGATGATTGCATCCTGTGATCATTTTCAAATTAATCTTAGATGTCATAACATGTGTAAGAAATGAATGTGGCATGCAAGGTCTGAATTGAGTATACAAGGTCTGAATTGGGTAGCATAATGAGGATTATAGTTTAAAAAAGAAAAGAAAATCTCCACTTAAGGCATACAGTGACACAAATTATCCAGTCTTAATTAGAAAATCTTAGTGCATATTGGAAAGGAATACACGTTCAACAATTACGACAAACACAGCCCTCCCATTGTCCATAATCAACTGGAGTCACAGAAATGAAAGGAAGTTATCCAATCTATAGACATCTTCGCCATTATTAATTAATCTTTTGTCGTTTTTAATTGATATCTTAATTAAAGAAAAGGCCAGTTTTAATAACTCTGCAGCAAGTATACATATAAGCTTTCTCCTAAACTAATTACCGTATATAACCGCTTTTAAGTAAAGTCTGCTGCAAACTGTAAAGACCCAGATCTACCGTCACATAATGCACTGGTAGATTTGGATCTATGCAGTCTGAAAGGCGTAATCAGTAGTAGAAACAACATAGACCCTGATCTGTCGACGGTTTATGAGACGGCAATCAATTTTGCTGGGATTTTTAAAAGAGTACAGAATGTATTTCATATCCAATGAATAATAATGATAATAATAATAATAATAATAATAATGAATCAATGGCGTAATGATAATAATAATAATAATAATAATAATAATAATAATGAATCAATGGCGTTTGAACATGTATTTATATTGTTCTTACACAAATCAAGTAAACGATAAGCATGTGAAGGGGAGTGGTATATCACTCGGACTACACGAGAATGATTAT
This sequence comes from Sinohyriopsis cumingii, assembly GCA_028554795.2. Taxonomy (NCBI): domain Eukaryota; kingdom Metazoa; phylum Mollusca; class Bivalvia; order Unionida; family Unionidae; genus Sinohyriopsis; species Sinohyriopsis cumingii. The sequence continues at coordinate 1,780,867 of CM068839.1, read as the reverse complement.
TCTGTGAAGGGGAGGGGTATATCACTCAGACTACACGAGCATGAGTATTCTGTGAAGGGGACGGATATAACACTCAGACTACACGAGAATGATTATTCCGTGAAGGGGAGGGCTATATCGCTCAGACCACACGAGAATGATTATTCTTTGAAGAGGAGGGGGATATCACTCAGACTACACGAGAATGATTATTCTGTGAAGGGGAGGGGTATAACACTCACACTACACCAGAATGATTATTCCATGAAGGGGATGGGGATATCACTCAGACTACACGAGAATGAACGTTGTCCCTCTTTAAACTGTGCACTGCATATTAGATGTGTCACCCTCGCTTGACGTGCTGGTATATATATATATATATATATATATATATATATATATATATATATATATATATATATATATATATATATATAAAACTTACCTGGTATATATAAAACTTACCTGGTACATATACAACTTACCTGGTATATATTAAACTTACCTGGCATATATAAAACGTACCTGGTATATATAAAACTTAACTGGTATATAAATATCACTGTTGGTGTGCATCAGTTGTGGATGCTCGTTTGATTTGGGTGATACCACTATAAAGTTGTTATGATAAAAGATTTCAATGAAAACATTTAATCTGATTTCATAAAACTTGAATAGATGGTTTTATTATACATTTCATAATAAGATATCGAAATATATTAGTGGCAGAAAATTGATATCGCCTGAGGGCGATACCATTTTTCTTTTTATTGCCGTAGTAGTGATATTACTTTTAGAACTACTTTCTTTTTTCATTTAGAAATTATACCTGCCTTAATGTATGTTATTCTGATTTACACATTTGGACCTAATTCACATTTTACTCTTTTTTGCATGTTATATCCCTCTCTGTCTCTGTCTCTGTCTCTGTCTCTCTCTCTCTCTCTCTCTCTCGTGTCAGGATGAATAGATCTTAAAATTTGCCAAGATTATTGAACCTCTGGTATTCTTTTAGGTAATCAAGGAATATGCGCCATCAAGGTTGCCTAAAAACCACCCCCAAAGAAAGAAACAAACATGGCTTCAAGTATTAACTCTTATCATAGTTTTCCACACGAATCAAGCACAGTGACTGAACGTACATGACCTGTTGCTATTGGATATTCTGTCACACATACAACGTCGTATGCCTCTTAAGGTCTACGATAGACAGTGTACATTTTTACGAAACGTTTTGATAAAATATATGGCCGCAATAAAGAAAACATACGCCATTCAATAACAATTGTTGTTGATGTCCAAACTATAATTATATACATATATCCAAAACTAATACCTGCAACCTACGCGCGATCGTTATTACATTGTGCATGACATGAAAGAACTTTTTGATACTATAAACATCACTCGTATTATAGAGTTCCTGAAAGCCGTAAATATTTACTCTAAACTCTGACTTTTATGCTATCACCTTGTGCAGTTTTATGCAATATATATATACCGTCCCATTTTAATACCTTTTCATCTTTTTTCATTAACATAGAACATTTACATCTCCCGTTGATCGGAAAGCTTTATTTTGCACCGTTACCATATTACCGTTTTTAATTTCAACCATTTCTTTTTTTATATCGCTGGTCGATATAGGACCTTTTATAATTTGTTAAAAAAGATTATACAAATAACATTTTGTATGGCGCTAAATAGCCTAACAGTGTTGATGCGCCGTAAAAAAATCAATCAATCAATCAATCAAAACTAATAGACACACACACACAGAAACACACGCACATACACACATACACACGCACGCACGCACGCACACACACATAAAGAGGAAAAAGTGTACATTCAGATGTCTTCGTATCGTAAAATACATGAGCCCAGATCTCTTCAGTGTATCATAGCCTAAAATACGGAAGTCTGATTTTCATATAACACAAGTATTTCTGGTCAGATTTGTTTCAAGCATTTCTCTTTACCCACCAGTAAAGTAAATTGATCTGTCATATCATGCGTTCGTCTGTTGTCTCAATGTAAGCAATGTATTAAGTACTTACTGATAAACATATGTTTCTCTCAACACCACCACTCCAAACCCAACCCCGTACTACCTGGCATTGATTACATTAACACCAGTACTTTATTGATAAGGACAAACAATGATGCATATCATTAACTATATAAGTTTCAGGTTATGCCATGCGCACTGCGACCATACTCTATCTGAAGAGTTTTTCCGTCTGACATACTCTTTTACGAATAAACAAACATATTTGACAACCAGCCCGTGAGACTGTCAATTCAAATCAATATCAGTTGAATCTGAGTTGGTCTCATCCATTCCATCTTTTGCGAGAGAACCGTGGGCTCGGTATGTCAAAATACTTTTGAATTATCCCTCATTAATTCAATTGGTTCAATATTTTACCGAACGTTGGTTTGATGCTTGAAAGACTGAAATGAATTACAAAATCTTTACCTTGGTTTTATTATATCTAGCGGGAATCTAAATTGAAGCAATTCTCTTGAGAAAAGATATCTTAGGCAACATTTGCACTCTGGGTTGGCGATAAGCTAAAAACATCTCGGTGTTATGATATTTTGCCAACTAATTCTTCTAATTAATTGGGCATATTTTCTCTGGAGATTAAAACTTAGCTCATGTTCCAAAATCCCCGTTAATATGGTTGTCAGTGACAAGGCCAAACGCCTAAATGACCATCAAAACAACAGACAACTTTAACACTTCAGTGCTCAGCCATCAGTCATTTTATGGGCACAAACTGATATATTGTCTGTCTTTTCCTGATGTAGGTCCGTAAGCAAAGTCATTTCTAGAGATAATTCGAAAACGACGTGACGCTTTGGGGGTGTAGTGAGCAATAATGATTGAAAAGGTTTGCAAACATAGAAAATGTGAGTCACACATTGATCTTTCATTTGACGTGTATTATGGATTCTATTTCTTTAGAAGTTTTACTCGTGAACAAAGCCTTCATTTGGAATATTTGATTGATGATACTATCTGAGTCTCCAATCATACCAGGATCAAACTTAGCGTTTCAGGATTAACTTTATATCACCATAAATATTCAACACGCCCATCGAAGCCAGAACTATTCTCCCTATTAATAACTATTCTGGAAAATTTCATTGTATGACACCCATTTTAAATAGCCCAAGATTTCCCAAAATTTCCTTTACTTGATCCTACGTTAAAGTATCTCTCCTAGAGGGTCCTAATTAAAATCCAGTCGTGCCCCCCACCACACACACACACACACACACACACACACACAGAGCATAGACTGACTATCGCAAGCCACCGATTGATTTCCAGCCTAGCCCATATATCAATCTTAATGGTTACGTGTCACGCTGACCAAGATAAATTGTGCTGAGACAAGACATCTACAAATTTTTGCACCCTTACACCTAGATAGGACCGGTGAGACATTTATGTGGGATTTTGTCAAAATACACATAAACATTTCCATTTTGATATCTTGTTAGTTATTGGTTCCCATTGTTGTTGTGATTTGACTTAAAATTCTGCTTAATTTCATTTTGAAAACCATACAAAGACAACTGCATGTACAGATAAAATCGGCTTTAGTGTTACAATATAATAAAACATACAAGATGATGAACATCAATCTATCACACAAACAACTATGCAACCGGCTAAAACAATTTTAGGCAAGATAATATATATTTGTGGAGGCAAACCTAAAACATAACATCAACTAAAACATGTATTAGGCAAAGGGAATAAATATCTTTGCGAGGCATAAGATTGACCATGAAAGAGCCTTTGGTTTTTTGTTAACACCATTCCGTTAACGTAGAGGGCATCGCATAGGTCTTCTTCTTTTCCTCAAGCTTCTTCTGACTTCTGGTCCGTAGATGAGGACTCTCTTCAGTTTTCTCCACATAGATTCATCTTTTCCAACCGCTCGTATATGTGATCCGGATGATTGTCCATGGTGATCATGGGGACTTACATGGGTAAGTCCCTACGGAATATCATCGACGATACGAGGGTAGGTGATTCAACGTTAGTCCACATCATGTGACGAGAACAGGTGAAGGGAATGAAGTGAACCGCTGTTATTTATAGTGGAAGAGCGAATCGAAACGTATTGAGTTTTTGTCACCAATCCCAATACGTGTTACAAAATTCAGTCACAGTACGGAGTCTGTCTTCCAATCCATCTAATTCCTTATAGAGATGCGCTAGTGTCTGTGCGCAGTGAATCAATGCGACAAAGTTTCAAACATGACTTAGACTAAGAAGACGATGAAAAATTGGGGTGGTGCGGCAATGGAGACGAGAAGCGATGGCCTATCAGCGGCTACCCAAATTAACACGGGTCTACTTCCAGAAGAGACCGATTTTAATTGGGATTTAGTTGATTTTCTCTCTTCTTCGCAAGAATTCGTTCCGATACCAGCACAAACGCACCCTTCTCCTTCCTTACCACACGTCGATGATTTTAAACAGAGACAGAAATAAGAATTGCCAAGAAGAAGGAAACAACGTTAAGAAAGCAGCACCAGAGAACAAACAATGTCCAAATGAGAAGAGGGCAGTGAAAGTCAAACAGTGACGGTACTCTTAGCCATTCTTGCAGAGTTAATGAATCTGAAACATATGTAACAGACTTCTTTAATACGACCCAAGAGAAAAAGGCCTTTCCGAGCCAAGCAGCCCAACCGTGTTACTACACCTGAGATACCAGCCCTAGTGATTTCTACAAAATCATCAACGGCAGGAGCAAGTCCAGAAGTAGGCCTTTGCCGTGGCAAAGGCTTAATGCAGTTAAAGCTGATTGCTCCTCGTTCCCGAGTTTGTTTTATTAAATAAAAACACCCAACACTTCTTTTCATGACTACTCACCGCTCTTGAGATATAATCCATTTTGCCGAAATCAACTAAAACTCAAAATCCCTGGCTTTCTTTCCATGATGTACGTGTGTGCGTGAGTGAATGCGTGAGTGTAGGTCCTTATTCTAAAAAATCAAAAACCAAGATACGCTTACGTTTTTCTTTCTGGTATATTCTGGTACAAATTTTACAATCGAATTCACAACGCAAAACTTTAAAAAGTTCATAGATTTCTTCTTTGTCTTTGTTCACTCTCTCTGTTTTATCAATTCCTTCACTTTTACGGGTTTTTTTCTCTTCTTCTTCACATTATCCTCGTCTTCTTTTCTTCTCTTTATTCTCTTTCTATACGTGTCTGGGTTCCTCTGTTTGGGAGGGTATCTCTTCTTCCTTTTCGGAACCCATCTCTTTCTCTAGCTCCTCTTGTTTGTACGAAATTGTGAAGACCAGTGTTCGTTCTCTTGACAGTGATAACATGTCTCTTGACTTTTGTCTCTTCTGACACCTGTCTTGCTTTTTGGACGGTCTGGACACTTTGTAGCCCAGTGTCCTTTCTTCTTACAGATATAGCAAGTATCTTGACTTTATCTCGAAAGGAGGGGGAGTAGTCCGTCGACTTGTCTGAAGAAAACTTTCGTATGACACCTTGCAAAGCTCTAATAAGAAGTTCGATCTGTGTGGGCTCTTCCATCGTTCTGGACGTTTGGTAGTGAAATTAAAACTGGGAGGGAAGACACTGACCCTTTATATATGGAAGACACTGGCTTGACATCGATATAGGGACCCATGGCGTTTAAGATATAGTCATTTGACCTTTTGCAGTCAAGATGAAACGATCACATCATTTCGTGGAGAAAGGAGAAGAAAGTAAGAGGCAAAAACGTGATTTATCGCCTCGTACAGCAGCTGACATCATGGCTCAAATTCAATCCAGCGATCTTAAACATGACATGAGGGAGCCTGAATCCAGACCCAGAGCGTCTACAACCAACGAAAATCCACCAGTAAACCTGAAAAGTACTACCACATTCGAAAGACCGAAAAGCGCTTCTCTAGAAAATTTAGAACTACGGCCTACACGTACAAGGTGAAGTTAACAGATTTCAGGTCTGACGAATCGTTCGTCACCGAGATGTGGGATTCTTTATAAACCACGCTGAAACGACAACGTGAAGCCATAGAAGACGATCGCTTGAGACTTCCCATTCATCACGACAGTCTGTTTGGATCGAGTTTAGCAGCCCGTCCGAATTGACACCCTCCAAAGTCATCGACACGATTCAAAACGTGCAACAATCCAACGACAAGTTACACTTCACCGATGGAAAAGCGACATTGTTCATGACTCACGTTTCTCTTCCAAAGGACTTGAAAACGCAGAAAAGTGTTATTGGTGGACGACCTTCGTAGCATCAAGCGTAGTCTGGTCCAAATTAACAACCCTCAATAATGGATGTATTTAGCCCGTGCTATCGATGTGGAACGATTGCATGCCGACAAGAACGAAACGGTAGAATGGAAAAGAGCTTGGCAAACTATTCAAAAATCGAACAGAGCCAAATATGGAAGGGAAGTAGAACTCATGTTACAGCAACCGGGTCTATCTAAAAACACAACCTGTTGCATTCCTGAAATGCAAAAATTGCAAGATATCTTAGCGCCATACTACACCTTGAAAGTACATCCTAAAGAAGTGCGCGGACCTTTGTTGTTTCGAGGCAAAGATTTCAAAGACGGAAAATACATTCAGGTCTATCATCACGATGAACATGCTATAACAATTGATAGCAACACAAGCGTTGTGGATAGAAATGTGATGGATATTTGGCCTTTCAACCCTGTCTGGACGAAGGACAAGAACGAGTGCATTGCCTTGCTTCTCAGCGCACTTTTGTCAGTCCAACCTGTTATCAAGAACATCTAAAGATGCAAGGTTCACAGAAGAACAAAGCTTTTCAACTGCTGAGATTGTGCCCTACTTGTGGACAATGCATACGTACTAACAGTGCCAAAGCACACGTATGTTCAGGAAAGAAACGATGTCACATTCATCACCAAATCGTGGACTTGGAACACGAAAGCTACATTCAAAATTACCATTCCATGCGTCAAGAGGGAGACGATGACCAGAAGAAGAAAGGGAATTTCATCTTTTTCGATTTCTAATGCATGCAAGAGACTGCCATTCACATTTCTAATTTCTGTGTGGCGAACCAAGCGTGCGAGAAGTGAATCCAAGATTCTACCTTTAGTCATTGCCATAACTTCAGCAAGATTCCTGGAGGACGTGAAAAAATCTTTCGGGTCCGAACACGCTAGCCGATTTCGCCCAATGGATCTTAGATCCTATCGACGAGACGTGAAACCAAGAGGACATCGAACATTACGGAGATTGTCATCGCCATGTCATTGTGCTGGTTCACAATGTCTCGGGGTACGATGGACAGTTTCTTTTGATATACTATACGGAGCAAAACACCGAACGTTCTAAAGTGACTTTGAAAGGAGCCAAAATCATTTCTATGCAAGTGGGACACGTGCAGTTTAAAGATTCGATGAGTTACTTAGCCATGAGATTGAGCCGAATGCCTAAAACGTTTTGAATAACAGGAATGGCCAAAGGCTATTTGCGCACTTTTTCAATACCGAAGCCTATCAATACGCCATCCCACCCCATTTGTCTGAGGCTCACTACTACGACCCGGACAACATGCGTAACGAACAACGTGAAGCTTTCTACGTCTGGTACCAGACTTAAGGCTCGGACCCCTTCGACTGACAGGTATAAATGTTAAAGTCATTTCGTTCAGACGGGGACATTTTAAGGCGTTGCTGTGAAACATTTCGAGAATTATTCATGGAGCACGGAGGATCGATCTTTTGAAATGCGCATGCACCATTTCTTTCTGTACCGCCAACGAGTCATGCTCGAAAACATCCTGGCTGTCATAAGTCTTTAAACGACGCACTTTGTCGAACTATAAATACCCGGTCAAAGCCCTACGTTAGTTACATTACTTGTGCGACAAGGGAGACAAATGGATCCAACGTGTACGCAACGGAGGAGGCGAAAAGACCATCGGAACTTATTATGTGGATGGCTGGGACTTAGAAAACCCCAGGAACGTGTACGAGTTTAACGGTTGCTTATTTCACGGATGTCCTCTCTGTAACCCTCAAAGTGGCACTAAAAATCAATTTTTACAATTTACCATGGAAGACTTGTACCAGGCCACTTGTCAGAGGCGATTGAAGTTAGAACACCAAGGATAACAAGAGGTGGAAATGTGGGAACAGGAGTACGAATACCGTTTGAAAACCGATCCCGAGTTTAAACGCCTCATGGAAAGTTACAAGTTGGTGGACCCTCTGAACCCACGGGACAGTTAGTACGGAAGACGAATGAATGCAACATATTTGCTGCACCACGCCGACGAGGAGAATGGAGAAGAAATCAAATACTTGGATGTGTGTTTGCTTTATCCTTAAGTGTACAAATATTGTCATTTTCCTGCAGGGCAACCACAATTGCTGACAGAATACATCGACCTGAACAACATTCGAAAATACGAAGGATTAAGTGCAAAGTCTTGCCTTTCACGGACTTGTACCATTCCGTTTTACCTCAGCATTACCAAGGGAAACCGATGTTTCCCTTGTGCCGTACTTGTGCCGAAACGTGCAACGAAGACACACCTTGTCAGCACACCCAGGAAGAACGTACCTTGACAGGAACGTGGGGTAACGTAGAATTATTTAAAGCTCTGGATCTGGGATACCAACTATTAGAAGTGTTCGAAATTTACCACTTTCCTAAGACAGAAAAATACCACAAGCGTGACGAGACACAGAAAGGCATTTTCGCTGACTATGTGGATGCATTTTTGAAACTGAAATAAGAAGCCAGCGGGCTATCCTTCCTGGTGCCAGACTCCCCAAAACCAAAAGAAAAGCAATACCCTCATCGAAATGAGTCTGTAAAAGACGAATATTCATTTCCTGTGCGTTTGCCTGAACACTGCGACTTTGAAAGCCTATTCCAAACCTTCCGAGGAAAATGGCCTTAATATCTGGGAGGTCATATCCCCGGAAGAATTAGCCAGAGCCGTATTTATCTACTTCGTCGAAGGGGATAAAGTCAAGTGCTTCAGTTGCGATGTGTCACTTCACGAGTGGGGGCACAAAGATTCGGCTTACCTGGAACATGCTCGATGATATCCTTATTGTCATTACCTACCTTTAACTGGACGACCTCAGTAATCTCTGGATGGATACTTTACAAGAGAACATTCGTGGTTTGCCTGTGGAGTTGAGATGACGCATTTACCAAGAGTTGGTCAAGATGCAAGTGAAACGCAAGAAACAATTGCATCCGTTACGCCACCAATACTGAAACCACTGTACCTGAATGCTATAAGAGGACTGGTTCATTTAAAAGCGTTCAAATGGTCAGCTATTGTAAAACTGGCTACTCATTCTACTACTTACATGGTGACGATACTACAACGAATTCCAGAGGAAGAGTTAAAGGATTACCAAAATATTTTACGCTATCAAAGTTTGTCTGTAGAGGAAAATTCTGTGCGATGTGTAATGTGTGAAGTAGTGACTAGAAAAGTTTGATTCACTACTGGAGTACGATCAGTTCGGTTCAAAAAGTACACTTACTACCACAATCAAAAGATATGCATAGTTGTGAGTGTCTAGTCTAGAAGAGAACATTCAGAATCTACCTCTGGAACTGAGGGAACGCATGTATCGAGAGTTGGTCAAACTACAAGTGAAACGCAAAGTCGAAATCATTTCTCCATTTTAAACTGTGTTCTTTTCCAAAGTAAACGAAGACTCATTATGGGAGGACGTCACTTCAGTCACAAATATAAACGAGGTTATTAGCCACGACCCAGCGATTCCTGATTCTTTGAGGACACTGAATGGATACTTTACAAGAGAACATTCGTTGTTTGCCTGTGGAATTGAGAGAACGCATTTACCGAGAACTGGTCAAAGTGCAAGTTCAACGCAAAGAACAATTGCATTCGTTACGTCACCGATGTTTAAACCACTGGTACCTGACTGCTATAAGATGACTGATTCAGATGAAAGTGTTCCAGTGGTCAGACATTGATCGACTACTAACAGACAAGAAGGACTGGATTATTGTGAGTGATTTATTTTTACTACGAGGTAGACATACTGCAACGAATTCCAGAAGAAGAGTTATATGATTATCAAAATATTTTACAGAACGTAAAGTTAGTTCAAGAGGAAACTTCTGAATGACGTGTAATGTGTATGTTAGTGACTGAACCATTTAGATTCGTTACTGGAGTACGATCATTTCTGTGCCGAAAGTACACTTATTGCTTCCGAAAAAGAGGGTATACAAACCGACTACCAAGTCACGACCTTTATCAGTGGTGATACAACAGATTCTGTGGAAGGAAATCAATGACAGTAATCAAACTGTGGAGGATGACTAAAACTTATTATGAGAACTGTGTCCCATGAATTCGGGTCGACGCGTGGTGTTTGTCTTAGTGACTTGCTTTCTAGGATTTCGTTTACCAGCCGATTCCTTATGGGCTCTTTACGAACAGTACTTACTACCAAATAAAACATGAAAGTGTTACCTTTAAATGTCCACGAGAGACTCATTATGTTAAAAGCCTTGCGCTTTCATCTGGATACTTGTCGACCAGAACTTGAAAAAAGATTCGTAAACTTTTAGGTATTGAAGATGTGTACGACGATGTGTGTGTAGCTTGTGACTTACATCCTCACCGGACAGATGTACGTGACTGGAAAGGTTGGGCTTTCGAGGCTTGGACCAAAGAAGTGGCCAATTATGCCAAAGAGTTGTGATCCTAAATTTAAACGTCCAAAGAATAAATAGTAACCTCTGTTAGTGACAGTGCCAGAAGAAGAGGCCGACACCAAGGACAACCACTCCCTTCAAAACAGGACTGTCATGAACATTCCCAAAAGACCATTCTGGGAGGACACCTGTGTAACGGTACCCAATATAGAGACTGTAAGAACAGTACACACTGTTTACTGGACACCACGCCTTCGTCAAACAAAATGTTGTACAGTGACTTGTTTATGTTCCACTTTGATCGTTTTGATGTGTATTTTATCGCTGTACTTAACTATTTGGCTTTTATGTATTTTTGTGTTTCATGTTGTTCCATTTTAATTTGCAATAAACGTGTCCTGAAGAAAGTATATAAGCTCTTGTCTTGTCTGTCTTCGTGTCAAAAGTGACATTCCCTGCACTATGGCTACCTCTGCTGTCTCACCTCCCTCTTCCTCTACTTTCAAAGTCATCGACGAAAACTTAGATCGTGCCAGTTGGGAGGCCTTGTATATTCGCCTCCCCTATATCATGTTAATTGCCGGACCAAGCGGTGCAAACCCAAATTTGCTAAACGTTTGATCAAACATAAACATCACTTGATCGAATGTCCACCTCACCCGTTCTTCCTCATTTGATAAAACAATGGAAACCCGCGTCTTCAATAACTTCTTAAGCGGTGAAACCCTCCGCCTCTTTAACTGCAGTGGCAGCTGTTCACAAAGTACCTGCCACCAAATCAAAGTCCAAGAGAGATCGGGCATGTTATAGAGTTTACTGGATTTATCCAAGCAAGAACTGTCCCGTTTTAGTCCGGTGCGAACCCCTTCACGAGGCGTGGTATCTGTCACGACGTAAAGACGATAGTGGCGACGCATTCCAGTACAAAAAAGACCTGCAGTAAAGGATGGGGATCAGTGATTTTGTGCTCCTAAACGCTCAAATATGTCCCCTAAAAGAAGTGCACACCGTCACAATCGTCATTCTTCTGTCCCAAAAGGAAAAGAGACATGAAATGGACAGTCTCGTAATCCTAAAAAAACACTTAGCCACGCATAGACGTCACCCCAAGAAAAGACACAGTCATCCAAAGAAAACGAGGAGCGACCAAAGGGGAGGATTGTTTAGCGATTTTAGAGATAAAAAACACTGTCACCTTTTTGACGAAGAGATAGTCGAAAAACAATAAGATAAAAATGAATGTGCCAAGTCATCGATGTCAGTGTCTTATTTGTGTGTTCATCGCGACAAACAAACATGCAAAGATGTCACCCCCCAGAAGCCATTCCTCTTAAACCTCTAAAGGAAAGAAAAGGATATGACTACCTCCTCCTTTGGCCAAACAATGGTACGTGTTGTCCGTCCTGTCCAAAGCCCCTCCACCTATACGAAAACAAATCATACAAATTGAGTCCAAAGACGTATGCGATACCGTGGGTGAATGTTGTCGGAATGTCTTGAAAGGCACGATACCTTTGTTTCCACATCAGAAAGAATGCTAAGCCAAGCATTGACACGTTCTTTGCTAAATGGTCAAGAAGAAAATATCCATTCGTCAAACGAAAAAGACGTTGGTACAACGTGGAGGAATTTTTTCCATGGTGTTAGGACCCTTGTTGAAAGGAGCATTGGGAACAATGATGGGAGGACTCGTTGGAACAAGATAAAACGGGACCATGACGATAAAAGGAACCTCTAGGGTCAAAAGATCCCAGGTGTGACCTTTGAAATTGTGATGGAAGGACGAAACTAACTTTAGTACATTACAAAATATGGATGGAATTCCATCGTTGGCAAGAACAACGGACCCCGTATTTACCTCCCGATCCTCATTTGACCGAGATGTCCCCGTTACAACACGAATCGCAATCGGTGATTTATCTCAGCGATTAGTCATAAACGGAAAAATTGCAAAGGTGTGGTCAACTCTTGCAACCACTGCAATTCTTTCACCAGAAAGCTTTAAACGAAATAGCTCAGCCAACTCTGGAAGATTTTAAGACCTCATGAAAAGTTCATCCCCACCATCATACATCCCAGCGGTCAAGACAGATGCAGCACCACGGATGCCAGAGGAACAAGATGCACGAGATGTCTTTCAAACACATTCAGCAACTACAATCCCTAATAAGATTGCAGCCTCCTTGCTGGCCCCATCCCCCACCCCTCAATGAGAAGAACTTAAAACTAGGGTTAAACAAATGATGTCCACTCCTCCTTCGACAGAAGTCAAAAAGAAAGAAGGGAAACCAGAAGTGAAAAATCAAAAGAATACTAAAGCCATACCATTACCATCTCCACTGCCACCACTACACTTGACTTCTACTCTCGTGGCACATCCAACATGCAAAGCCGTTTCTAAACTACTATCTCGTCCCATACAAAGTAATATCAGTGCAGAGTGGGTGACTTATTAATAAACATGGAGAAGTGTTAGACAGCATTTACTACGATCCATCCCATCCTGCAGGTTATGGAGGAGTTCAGAAATTGTATCGCGCTGCTTAACCCCGGCTCAGATGTGTCCGTTGTCCTCAAGTACTACGATGATTACAAAAACAAGCAACTTACACTTTGCACAAACTCATTCAACGAAAATTTTCCAGAAGCTGCACCAGAGTGGAGGGCATCAATGATCAATGGCAAGCCGATTTAGCCGATGTCTCTCATTTTGCCACCTACAATCGTGGCTACAAATATTTGTTTTGTGTCATCGACGTCTTTTCTAAATTTGCATGGATCGTGCCATTGACTTCCAAATCAAGCACTGAGTTAATGCGAACCCTCAAACTGGTGTTGAAACAAAGTTGTCGTCACCCTCTTCGATGGCAAGCCGACAAAGGCACCGAATTTCTGAACCAAGCTTTCCAAAAAGAATTGAAGAAACGTGACATTCATTTTTTCACCGCCGAGAATCCCGAAACCAAAGCCAGCATCGTGGAACGTTTTCAACGCACCCTGAAAGAACGCATGTGAAAATATTTTACGCATCACCACACTCTCAAGTACATCGACGTCATACCGCATTTGGTTCAAGCGTACTATCAATCTTCCCAATGGAGCATCGGACACGTTCCCCAAGAACGAAGTGACGGTTTTTGATCGCCTTTTTGGTACGTCCCTGACGGTGACAGTCCCCGAGAAAAGTGGTGTTTTCAACAGGTGATTTCGTGCGCATTGGCAAAACCAAACGCACTTTCGACAAAGGTTACTTATCCAACTGGACCGCTGAATTGTTTTGTGTCGTCTCAGCGAGTGTGCGGCCGTCATCCTGCCGTCTATAAATTGGATGACATGAACGGGGAAGTGTTTAAAATGAACATTTTACTTGCTGAAGTTATAAAAAGTGACGAAAAAAGATGAAGAGTACGACAACGAAAGCATTTTCCAAGGAAGAACTCGTAAAGTAGGATAACGGCGTGTCAAAAAAGTCAAAGTACATTGGAAAAGATATCCACCTGTTTTGATTCTTGGATCGACTATAAAAGGAAATGATCTGGACAAAATATTCTATTCACCAAAGGGAAAGTCACGATGAATCTCCATTTCTAAAACAATTAACTAACGACTCGAAAGTCATGTATCCAGTGTTCCAAGGCGTCGCTCGACAGCGAGAACATGGCTTAGGAGATATGTTTAAATCGGCCTTTCATTCCGTGGACCCTGTTTTGAAACCTATGGTGAATGAGGATTGCACGCCTTCAAAGATGCCGCGTTGACGCACCGAAAAGAATTTCTCCAAAATGTCATCATTGACAAACGAAACCCAGTTTTTTTGAGCGCAGGCCAAAATGTCTTGCTTCAAAAGGGTAAAGATAATTTGGGTCGGGGAGAAACTCCTATAAATGCCATAGACGCTGCTGAGTCAGGCATTCCTGCTTCCCTGATGCCAGAGCAAAGACAAGGCAGAAAGAGACGACAAAGACACCCCTCCAGATGCGCCTGTTCCAGATCGGAACTGGATCTGTTTGCCATGCCACTCACTATGATGACTATGAAAGAATTCCAATGTGTCGAATTCATCCGATCTCCTCTTTGACGGTCTCAGCTCCCATCGAGTTTGAAATCAAAGGACAGCCTGAAGATTACATCGATCTTAATAGCAGATATGAATAAAAATCCTGCAACAAAGTGTACATGAACTTTACTATTGTGCTAGCCAGCCACTGAATTAAACAATTTAAAACATATATGTCATAGACCCAAATGGCTTAAATAAAAAACATATCATAATTTAAAAGATGATACAGAGATCCAAACAATCAGGTATTCATTTCAGTGATACGTATTTCAAATTGCCTACAAGCTTTCCAATCCACTCCACACTGTAAAAATATTTGGGGCTACATACTGAATATTAATAGATGCAAAATACTTGTATTTAATCACTTCGATCTGAATTTAGAATGTTGATAAAATGTCAAATTGAAGGCCGTAGACTGACGGGCTGACTAAGAAATCATGATGCAGGTTTTACTGGGATTAACTATCAGACCTGGTCGATATCACAACTGATTGGTCAGGATTATGTTGCAAGTTAAAATAACCATCTGTTATCTGACCCCAGCGAACAACAATGTGATTTACAAGGATAAGAGAAAGAGATAAAAGGAAATAATAAATCAAGGAAATAAAAATAAAGCAAACTGTCTCATAATATCAAAAGAGTCTGCTACCTATGCACCAGACGCACGACTTCATTCCCCAACACGTGCGCATTGGGTTATTATCTCTTTGTTTACGTATCGATATCATCTCGCATTGATTCGTGAGTATTTAGTACAAACATAATTCACGTCAGAGGTATAGCTGACAGGTCATTTAATCTGTAAATTAAGTAACTTTCACTGCCAATATGTCTATCATATCATTATTCCAATATGAAACACAAAATCACTGCAGATAAGTATCACGTCTATGGCAAGGGATTACAGGAATCTGTTCAAATATAATTGTGCATCTTTTTAAAGGGTTGTCCATTTAACACATTGTTACTTCAAGAGAACGAGCAATGAGCAGCACACAATTTGAAAAAAGAAGACAGTGGAGGGCGACAAGGATGAAGATACGTTACAGCTAGTAGAAGGGCGACATGGATGAAGTTACATTTCAGGTAGTAGAGGGCGACAACGATGAAGTTACATTACAGATAGTAGAGGGCGACAAGGATGAAGTTATATTTCAGGTAGTAGATGGTGACAACGATGAAGTTACATTACAGATAGTAGAGGGCGACAAGGATGAAGTTATATTTCGGTAGCAGATGGCGACAAGGATGAAGTTACATTCAGATAGTAGAGGGCGACAAGGATGAAGTTACGTTACAGCTAGTAGAGGGCGAGGTGAATGACGTTACGTAACAGCTAGTAGAGGGCGACAAGGATGAATATACGTGACAGGTAGTAGAAGGCGACAATGATGAAGTTACATTACAGCTAGTAGAAGGCGACAAGGATGAAGTTACGTTTCAGATAGTATTGGGCTACAAGGATGAAGTTACATTACAGCTAGTAGAAGGCGACAAGGATGAAGTTACGTTTCAGATAGTATTGGGCTACAAGGATTAAGATGCATTACAACTAGTGGAGGTCTACAAGGATCAAGTTACACTATAGCTATTAGAGAGCTACATGGATGAAGTTACACTATAGCTATTAGAGAGCTACAAGGATGAAGTTGCATTACAGCTAATAGAGGGCGACGAGGATGAAGTTAAATTACACATCATTGCCTATACCAGATAATGCAGTCGCGTTTGAAATCGGATTACGTTTAGAAAGAAATTCGCTGCCGTCAAAATGTTCGCCGACTGACCTGGCAAAAATGCTTGTACAAAACGCAAAGACCGTAAGCTCTAGAAAATCAAAGTGTTTACACAATGTTTTATAAATATAATCCTTTTATGAAAGCCATTCATAATGTGATATCATTTTATTGGAAACACTAAAGAGCGGTCACCTGCGTATTAAAACTTCTGATAATAATGCAACGATGTTAGAAGTTTGACTGGTATTGCTTTTGTAAGATCATAGAGTAAACGCTAACATTGTTGCTAATATAATTTTAGTACTACCAGTCAAGTTACTGCTGTTGAAACTGAATCTTCAGTTTTAACCGTCAACAAAACGATAGATAGCTCATACTACAACTCTATGCATCAATACAGCGTAATCTATTTTTCTTCGCTTTTCCTCCGCCCCTGCTACCACAGTACAAATATTATTTCAAAATTCAGCGTCACATTAGAAACGAAACGAAAACGAATGTTTGAGAAATCATATTTATTAGTTTTATATTTACAATTCTAGCGAACTGTTCAGATGGGAATCAGACATGTTTGTTGATATCATAAGGTTTTAAAGTAACGTATTTCTTATGAGTATAGTACTTACATGTGTTTATTTAGCTGATTACTACGTGAGTATTGGTCATACATGTACCTGTGTTTAATAAGATGGTTACTGCCTTAATATTTTGAATACATCTGCCTTTGTTTACTATATTAATAACTATCTGAGTGTTTTGCACACCTGTACTTGTGTTTACTAAACTGATTTCCATTTGAGTAATAGAGGATCTCAAATGGGTAATGATTTAATATTGAATTCATGAAAGGAGTTGAATAATAGCCAGCTTTTGCGACCCTTGGCGAGCAAAATATAAACATTAATCAACGAGTTTCATAAATCTAATATTAATTCATTACCCATTTGAGATTCTTTTTATCACTTAACATTTATTTAAGTGGAAATTATTTAGATAGATTCAATAACGATTAATTTCGTTCCTTCTGAGAGAGAAGTTGCACGTTTCATTTGTTGTGCGTACAAAATAGTCTCAAAGTTGAACTAGTTTTAACGTTTGAAAGTAGATTATACTTTTCTTACAATCTGTACGTAAAAAAACAAGTGTCTTTCCTAATAAACAGAACATTTTACACAGACAAAATCATTTTTAACACAGAATGCTCAATGCGCGTGATGTCGCGTTGTTTGATGCAGTACCCCGTTAGAATGCAGTAGGCCGTGACCTTCAATGTTTACGTAGCCTAACATGTCACTTTCGCAACTAATTATTACACTGTTGCAATATTCATGTGAAAAAAGGTTTACTGGATGCAGAAATTCCCATATTTACTGTAATGTATTTGTGACTGGATATTTGCAGTATTTGACTTGGAACGGCAGACAACAGAATATGTAAAAAATTTAATTTTCAGTCGGAATTGCATCACGTATTTACCACGTAAATATGCAGTGATTAGATAAACTTCTGTCCGTTTGAAGACCGGTTTATATCCACGTTCTTCTGTGAACAAAGGTGAGTTTATTTATTTCTGTAAGTTAACATTTAAAAAACGCTTGTATATAGGGTGGATTCCATGCTACAGATTTACCGATCCCGTCCGATCCCAACCTACAGTGTGCACACCCGCTATGAACTGAGTAATCCCCTTAGTTTTACTTCTTGTTGTTTTTCTTGTCTTGGAGTTTTACGCTGTTTCTTGTGATGATATTGTTATACATGGCATAACATGCCCCTGTGGGAGTAAAGTGTCCATATTGAGATAGCCGAGGTAAGTTTTCTTCAATTTCCTTTCTCGAGTCGAGTTGAAACTGGCCGCCAAAATGTTCATTGAAAACAACATATTCCAAAAGGTGGGGTTAAAAAGGTTTTCCCACTATCGCAGCCAATCTGTAAAGAGAATACTGTACAATAATTTCGTGGGCTTATTTGGACCAGTCAGAATCACATAAAGTGATATATTCACATGTTATCACCGACTATGTGATAATTGTGCTTAAATGCGCCTTTGTTTACTACACTGACTACTATATCAGTATTTTGCATGTCTGTGCCTTTGACTACTACAATGTGTCTTTGTTTACTACATTGTGCAATTGTTTACTACACATGCATACCCGTGCCTGTGTTTAATTCTCTAGTTACTATTTGAGTGGTGTGCATACTTGTGTCTTTTTTTACTACATTGATTATTATTTGAGTTGTGTGCATACCTGTGTATTTCTTTACTACATTGATTACTATTTGAGTAGTGAGCATACCTGTGTATTTCTTTACTACATTGATTACTATTTTAGTAGTATGCATATGTATCTCTTTCTTTACTAAAAATGATCACCATTTTAGTATTGTGCATATCTTTGCATGCGTTTACAAAGCTAACTATTACTTTTCTCTTGGGAAAGTTTCTATCTCTCCACTACATTCTTACGCTACACTCTGCTTGTAAGTTAATATTACGCTAAATCATTGCATGGAAAATCCAGTTTACTCACAATCCAAAGCATGCCATACAGTAAATCCCTAACATGAATGCAGTATCTGAGCTTTGATATTAAACTGTATAAATAAGACATTGTTTAAAATAAATAACCCAGTTTGAAGTGGATTCCTAGTAAAAAGATCAACTGAATATGTCACTAATTCCTCGAAGAGTGTGGCCAACAAGAATGATTTAGTTATTGTTAAAACCAATAATTACGAATATTCGTTTGGAATTGTTGTATATTTTCCTTGATGATTAAAACAGAAAGTCTACTACCTACACTTTGTTGTGAGGAAAGAAAATATAAATTCCATTATCATTCTCCTACAATTCTGAACATCTTTTTCCATCAGAATATAGCAATTGTTACGTCTTACGAAAGATCATGCAATCAGCGAATTAAGAGATGGGGAGACTGGTCACAACCATGTGAGCGTTTTAGACTTTTAATTTCAAGGGAAGTGATCTGAGAATAAATATGTATTTACGCGGATAGCGAAATGAAAGATATTTACGTAATTGGTGTATTTAGACAAAACAAGCCATTTCTAAGTCTCAGTGTTCTTTCTTAATCACCAATATTGAGAACTAATGTGTATATTTAAGGTATATGTATAAGATTGATATAGTGTTCTAACATGCAGGCATATGAGCAAGATTCAGATTATTGTAACATTGAGGTATATGTCGAAGATTGAGATGGTGTTATAATTTGAGGTATAATGTCTAAGATTGAGACAGGATTCTAATATTGAGGTGTATGTTTAAGATTAAGATGGTGTTATAACATTGACCTGTATGTCTAAGACTTAGATAGTGTTCTAATTTGAGGTATATGATTATGATTGAGCATATTATAACAATGAGGTATATGTCCAAGATTGAGATGGTGTTCTAATATTGAGGTATGTGTCTAAGATTGAGATAGAGTTCTAATGTGAGGTATATGTCCAAGATTGAGATTATCTTCTAATATGAGGTATATGTCTAAGATTGAGATAGGATTCTAATATTGAGGTGTATGTCTAAGATGAGATATTGATCTAAGATTTACGTGTATGTCTAAGATTGAGATAGTGACTTAAGATTAACGTGTATGTCTAAGACTGAGATAATGTTCTAATATGAGGAATATGTCCAAGATTGAGAGTATTCTAAAATTGAGGCATATGTCCAAGATTGAGATTATGTTCTAATTAGAAGTGTATGTCTAAGATTGAGACAGGATTTTAATATTGAGGTGTATGTCTAAGACTGAGATAGTGTTCTAATTTAAGGTATATGTCTAACACTGAGAGTATTCTAAAAATGAGGTATATGTCTAAGATTGAGACAGGCTTCTAATAATGATGTGTATGTCCAAGATTGAGATTATGTTCTAATATGAGGTATATGTCTAAGATTGAGACAGGATTCTAATATTGAGGTGTATGTCTAAGATTGAGATGGTGTTATAACATTGACGTGTATGTCTAAGATTGAGATAATGTTCTAATATGAGGTATACGTCTAATATTGAGAGTATTCTAAAAATGAGGTATATGTCTAAGATTGAGACAGGCTTCTAATAATGATGTGTATGTCCAAGATTGAGATTATGTTCTAATATGAGGTATATGTCTAAGATTGAGACAGGATTCTAATATTGAGGTGTATGTCTAAGATTGAGATGGTGTTATAACATTGACGTGTATGTCTAAGATTGCGATAGTGTTCTAATATGAGGTATACGTCTAATATTGAGATTGTGTTCTAAAATTGCGGTGTATAAGATTGTGAGAGTTCTAAGACTGTGATAGTGTTTTAGAATTGAGGTAAATGTCTAAGATTGAGATAGTGTTATAACATTAAAGTTTATATCTATGATCAAGATGTATTCTAAGCTTGAAGTATATGTCTGCGATTGTTAATGTAAGTGTAAGGTTGAGATATTATGCTTAAGACAGATGTAGCATTCTGTCTTCACTACACAACACTGTCATTGCCGTAAAGAAGGAAACCATTATATAATAAACGAAACATTCCGAGTACGTCACATATAAATTCAATAATTTAAATAATCTACAAAGATGATATATGGAAGAATGGGTATTACTTGGTTATCTTCGAATGTACAGTGATTTTCAGGCAGTCCTTTTAAGGTACAGATGACAAATTCTCGTATTTATAAAACTGTATGATGATTAGTACTTTCTACATCATCATCTTTTTCTTCTTTTTCTTTGCTTGATGATATACAATATTTGACTCATTTTCTCTCTCCATCCAATGTCTCCGTCCGTGTGTGTGTGTGTGTGGTTACGATAGCTCCAAAACGAAAACTTTATTTTGGTTGCCCAGATGCATCAACTATCTTACAACCTCGCTTGTAACTGCCAATTTAAACATATTTTTGCATTGTAATCAAGAGACGTTTTTTGTATGAATCTCCGGTGCCTTGTTTTGTTATGATGTTAATATTTCGCCTCATAGCATGGCGTATGTTTTCTTCTTGGTTAAATGCACCAGGGAATATTGTTATTATTGAGAGGTCTTCTAAAATAAGCCTTATGAAGGCTTGATTGAAGCTGGTGTATGCAAATCTAAACTAAATCTATATGTATTATTTCCGTTGAAATTCCATATCTGGCCTCCATCACTCACATCGTCTCAGAATCTTGATTTAATTTTGTATTATCTCCAGGAATAATTACTATTTTGGCCCAACACGCATTGGAGTAACGAAAATAAATGAACTTAAACCTCGACGGCCAGCGAGGCCATGCGAGCTCAGCTTAATAGCCGTGATAACTGAATTTATGTTTACGCAATCGTTCAGTACACAAAATAAATCGGGAAATATCAAGATAAAATTAAAAGCATTTCATTAGGTTCGGATTGCAAGACTTATCTCCGTATGAAAAAGAATGACTCAATCAAGATATATGTTTACAGATTTTAGAATTCAATAGCTAGGACTGATGGATAAAGTGGATCGCGTGAAACAGTATCATATTCTGTTTTTCTGCACGAAACAGTGCCATATTCTGTGTAATTGCACGAAACAGTATCATATTCTCTTTGACTGCACGAAGCAGTGTCATATTCTGTGTAATTGCACGAAACAGTATCATATTCTCTTTGACTGCACGAAGCAGTGTCATATTCTGTGTAATTGCACGAAACAGTGTCATATTATGTATGCTGCACCAAAAAGTATCATTACTGCATGACTGTACTGAACAGTGCAATATTCCGTATGACGGCATGAAACTATCATATTATGAATTTCGTCACCAAACAGTATCATATTCTGTATGACTGCACATAACAGTATAATATTCCATATGACTGCACGAAACAGGGTCATATTATGTATGCTGCATCAAACAGTATCATATATCGTATGACTGCACGGAACGGTGTAAAATTCATTTATTTCTGCTGGGCCACCCAACACCGCAGCAAATCCAACTTGTGTACACATAATGATTGCAGTAATCGTTATTCCAGCCACGCCAAATCAACAGGTTGCTGCCGCAAAGACTCCACAAAACGTATCAGGAACAACATGTTCGAATGTATCTAGTAAAACGGTTTTCTTAGCGATTTCATCTCGAGGCTGTTGTTCCGCTTCTATTATTTTTTCGCGTCGATAGCTTTCAGTGTCCATCACATTTCTTGTATTAATAACGTCACCGCGAAGTTCAATTGACCGGTGCAAAACACATGCACTTCCAGCCAAGTACTTTTTTTGCACAGGAACAACTGTCATGCAAATATATAAAAAATACATATTTTTGGAAAATATGTCACTGGCAACTGTTAACTCGCCTTTAGGTTGAAACAGAGCTGCAGGGACTACACCCTTGCTTGGTGACGCCAACGATTATTTTCCTATTTGTCCCTAACTGTTACATGGACACTTGCGTTCATTTTGAATATTAGTCTTAGTTAATGTTGGTGGTTCAATATAACTGGTGGAGAATTTTATTGCGGAGGTTTTGTCAGTGAATTCTTCTTCATCGTTCTAAAACAGGCTCTAGTTGTTTTCAGGCCTGACGACGCAGTCAGCAGTCATGTGTTTTCGTGAAATAATGAAATAATCCCAAACTGGCCTCGAGTTGTATTGGTATCGTAGGATGTGCGAGGCCCTAAGGCAGCATGCGGGGGCCCATGGCAGCAAGCGATGAGCACGGGGCCCCAAACAAACAAAAAACTGCATTGCCTGAAAGCGAGGAGCCCAAGGCGGTTGCCTCGTTCGCCTTGCCTCAGGGCCGGGCCTGTATCATAGCGTCATTACAACTATCGGTTTCTATTTGACACTCTATTTCTAGTTTTATTTGATTGTATACTATGGACTGTTAACCTTATTCTGGCGCATTTATTCTTCGACGAGTATAACATAATTGTTCACGATGTTGGCATGCCCTCACAGCGTCTTGAGTTTACTACAAGCATTGGTGAGGGTAGGGTTGATCGTACCTTGGCGGATTTTTCATCTACGTAATTTTTGATAAATTCTACCGACACACCAGATTTGATGATTCCCTTGTTTTAATTAATCTCGGCCAGGATTTTCACGATGGTTACTTGCGACTTCACAAACAAAATCGTCTACTATGGATTTTTGCATTTCTCCAGTTTGGTATTGAAAAATCACAAGATAATATTGGTGGATGTCAACAACAACCTGGCTGGTAAATCTGACCATACCATCTTTGATGGGTAAACTTACAATTTTATACATTACGTATAGCTTCGAAGGGTACTAGGACAAAATGGTACGGACAAAAAGGTATGGACAAAATGTTAAGTGGACATACTGGTATTGGACAAATTGGCATGGATGAAATGGTGCGGATAAAATGATACGGACAAAATAGTATGGGACAAAATGGTACTAGGACTAAATGGTACAGACAAAATGGTACCCTACCAAATATACACAGTTTTACTAAGTCTTACCAGGCTTTCTATGGGGTCACTTTTCCGCTACTCTCAAATGTCACAATTGCTGCAATATATTGTCGACGCGTTTTTGACATGCGTGCAAACGACGGGACACCAAATAGTAAGTGTAGTTAGAAGAACTTAAAATTTTGTAATAAAAAATAACTTTTTGAAAGCCTTTTTAAAGGCAAGGAAGTGCATGGAAGCGTGACACAAACACTAGATCAAGTTATTCATAGGCTTCATGGTAAATGCTTAATTTCAATGCCAGAAAGCCAGGTTGATGAAGGTCATCATAAAGTTATTTTTAGTTGTCTGATTTAAAAATGAGACCAACATAAACTCTATCTCAGATGATATGAATAACCATTACTATTTGGTATCGTTGCATTTTGTAGATTTTGTAGATTCGGCATAAGTTATTTGCAGTTTCACCTGAGTTTTCTTAAAATGAAATACATTTAACATTTCGAAGTTACACGAATTTAATAAAAATCATTTGTATTGGTATCGTTTTCAGTTAGTTTATGGATGTGTGAATATTTTAATATGTGCATAAAAATTAAATTTTATTATGATTTTAGGTAATTATTTATTTCATTAGCAAGCGAAATTCTAATATATGTACCATTTTATCCCGTTTTGTCCCATACCATTTTGTCTGCAACATTTTATCGATACCATTTTGTCTGTACCATTTAATCCTAGTACCATTTTGTCCCATACCATTTTGTCCGTACCATTTTGTCCGCACCATTTTATCCATACCAATTTGTCCAATACCGTTATGTCCACTTAACATTTTGTCCATACCATTCTGTCCGCTACCATTTTGTCCGGCCACCCTTCGAAGTAACTTTGTCATCGACAACGCAAACACAACAAGCGCGTGGTGTTGGTAAACGCTCGAGTGTACAAGTGCTTAAACGACGAGATGCCCACATATAGGGCCGTCCATTCACATTTGCAACTACAGCGTTGAATAAAACAGTGGTAGATGACCCGTTCATTCAGAAGTTCTGCTTTCAGGACGGGTATCGCGTGTCAGCGTTTTCATGCTGACTACAAATTGTGATATCCACGTCCAACATTTTAGGTCATCACAATTTATCTCTGGGGTTTCTGATGTCCATTTAACCACGAAGACTCTTCTGAGACTTCTAACCGGTTAAATGTCGTCGTACTGTGCGTTGTTTGCCGTACACCAGATCTCTAGTTTGTAACGCCACAACCACGTGTTTTGGTGCGCTGCCACTTTGTTAGATTGTTATATACCATAAAATCTGACTCAATGCTTTGTTAGGTTGAGATTTTTTTAACATAAAGAATGATAGCGCTTAAGTGCCTTGAAAACTGATAAAGAACAAAGCAAAACTCGTTTATGCAATCATCGATGATGTTATCTCAGACATCCACAATGTTAATTACGACAAAGAAACTTCGCCATCAACGACACCCTCATCATAGCAAACTGCATTTTTAGTGTTGTCTTTTCCTTGCAGAACAATAGCCTGATGGATTTATCTGCAGAACAATAGCCTTATGGACTTATCTGCAGAACAATAGCCTCATGGACTTATCTGCAGAACAACAGCCTCATGGACTTATCTGCAGAACAATAGCCTCATGGACTTATCTGCAGAACAATAGCCTCATGGACTTATCTGCAGAAGATAAAGATGTGACTGAGATAAATCACGCACGAAAACGAAACATCAACACTGCGCATGTGCATAGTCCGTCCGACATATCATAACGTACAAAACTATCCTGTGTAAGCTAATAATGTTTATTCGTTTTATAATCAATCTGTATGGTTGGATTCATATTTGTTAAACATAATAGAAAGTCAAGCGGATTTTGCATAATCATCACTGAATCTGGAGAGTCCAGTAATAGTCATTGCAACATCAGCGTTGCTCATTGTTGCCGTCATATTAATGCTTAACATTTCCCTCTAATTTATTTGTATAAATATTTGATTATCATTAAGACATGAGACAGTGGTGTACATGATAGTTTTAGTTTAATGGATTTTAAGCGGTCAGATATGGTAATGTTAGAAACAAATTCTACCTAGTTCACATCTGATACTGATAAAGATTCTGACCCATTGGAGTTGGAGTCTGCAGTTGTCATCACTGTTGTTTTGATAAACTATTGCCCTGGTGTAAAACTAAAGAATTGTTCTCTGTAAAGAGCAGTCCTCTTGAACCCTAGCTTGGGTGAACATTAAAAATTGGCTGGGAATATACTTTGTGTTGGATGTTATTGTTTGCAACTTTTGTACCCCGTAACAATTTTGGTGGCAGCGGTGGGATAGCAAAGTTGTTGGAAATTTGACAGTAACATTGAAACAGCACAAGTACCAAAGTTTTGTCTGAGTAGTGTAGCTGTAAATTGCTATTGGATATACTCTGTAACTTTGTGTGGGTGAGATTCCTGTTAAGCCAAGGATAAACAAAATAAGGATTGAAATGACAACCCAAGGTGGCGTTATAGATGAGGAAGTAGGAACGATTGTTGAAGAGCACAGCATTGCAAGGGATAGAACCAGACGGAAACAGCAAACAAATTTGATGCAATTCACAGATATAGAGGGAGACTTCAGTGGTGAAGAACCATATGACATGGAAATAGAGGAAGAGCAACCGGTAAGAAAACTAAAGAAAACACAGAGCAAACTAAAAACATCCAAAGACATCAAAAAGCAAACTGAACGTGACCGGTTACAGTTAGAGAGGGAATGTGCAATTGAGAGACAAAAATTAGACTTTGAAAGGGAGAAGTTGCGAATGGAGCACAGTCTTAAACTTAAAGAGCTGGAGTTAGAGATAGAAAGGGTGAAACATCAGAAAGACATAGATAAAAAGAATGACAGCCTCCCATTCAAAGTCAAGCTTCAAACTTACAATCATCAAGCGAATGAAGACATTCTTACATTTCTCTCAGAATTTGATGCCGTGGCTGATCACGCCAAATGGGGCGAAGAAATGAAAACCCTGCAACTGAGAACGCTGCTAACAGGGGAGGCAAGAGAGGTACAGTGGTGTACATGATAGTTTTAGTTTAATGGATTTTAAGCGGTCAGATATGGTAATGTTAAAAACAAATTCTACCTAGTTCACATCTGATACTGATAAAGATTCTGACCCATTGGAGTTGGAGTCTGCAGTTGTCATCACTGTTGTTTTGATAAACTATTGCCCTGGTGTAAAACTAAAGAATTGTTCTCTGTAAAGAGCAGTCCTCTTGAGCCCTAGCTTGGGTGAACATTAAAAATTGGCTGGGAATATACTTTGTGTTGGATGTTATTGTTTGCAACTTTTGTACCCCGTAACACTCATACAAGCTTCGATTTACATACTGTCGATGAGATTTCTTGTGTCGCCGAACAAGACCATGATGCCATTGTTGACAAATCCAGCATCGTTATTGGCACCGTAATCATCATCGTCGGCAATTGCTTTTGGTCGCTGTAGTACCAGAGTTACATTTTGTCGTAGTCGATCACGAATCGGCCTAAACGCCTCCGAATCCAGATCTTTCAACCTGTCTACAGCACCTCTTTTGATGATATCAACGACTCGAGTCACAACTTGTAGCGCGAGTTAGGTCAGGCCTGTGACCACATTTGGGGCAACAGTGAACAAACAATCCCTGAGCAACATCACCGACGCAATTTCTGTAATATGTCATTCAAACGTGTTTTCTCACGTTGGTGACATACACGGGTTCCACACGTCAACGGATGAACGTCATTGCATAAATTAAATGTCCGCTAGATTTCTAACGTACAGTTGCACCGTCAAGGTCTTCTTATGTAATTGACAGGTTTTCTTAGAAACCGCCGCTGATGGCTACACATGCACGCACCCGTGGAAAGTGTAATGCTCCAAACTGAGCCACCAGCCGTAGAAAACACTAGCAAGTTATTCGTGTCAAAAACCTCCAAACGGCTGCCATCAAATATTAGGCTAACTGCGGTAACGCGTAAAGAGTCTTGTACAGTCTTGAATGTTCGGGATTGCAATGGAGTGATCGGAAAAACACGTAAAATTCTGGTATCTTTGACGAAATCTTCATCATTGAGGTGACGCTAGAGGTTATATTTACAACTCCAGTCTACATTTCTATATTGTTTTATGGTAGGACACTTTGCGTCTCATTTCTTTCAAAACTCATCATCGGTGTTGTATTTATCATTGATGTCTTCATTGGGTTCATGCATTAAAGCGGGGAAAATGTCTGTGTTCGTGATGTAGTCGGTGACCAACCGCTGTGGATTCGACGCAGCCTCATTGATGACTTCTGACGCGTTGTTGCCCGCGCGACCTAACCCAACGAGGATTTTCAGTCGAACTACAAGTCCATGGATCTGTTGCTGGTCACACACTTTTGGAACTAGCCCTCCAAGCAATTTCCCACGCCCCCAAGCGTCTAATAGTTCCACGGTTTGTTCCGAAACTTAGCCTTCCTGACAATCGGACCCGGTTTATCTTCTGTTCCACGAAAACATCTTTCGAAACTCATCATAACGACACGATTACGGCAAACGAGATCCAAAATATTACTAGGAAGTGCGTGTCAACTGCACGAAATATCATCAACATGTTTTGCAGTCGTCCCTGATTATTTTCTGCATGTGTGCGTATTCTTATGTCACATAGATACGTCTGCGTTCTTGTGTCGGCCGCGATAAAATTTTCTCACTGGATTGTCTTGCTGGTGAGATATCACATTGTCACATACGATAAAATTAATCGCGGGTGGTCAAGGATGTTAACCGTGGAAGCTTCGTCGATTGTAGAAAAGAACTTAGCGGGTGACGACTCAAGTGCGTCTGAGAAATCTATGAGTACGTCATAACACGGCTGACCGTCCGATCATGGCACAATCATGTACAACCTGTCCCACGTCAACCATGGTGTGATGAGAGTCAGTAACGGTTAGGTTTTCCAAACTTCAATGCGTGAACCGAGTTCGGAAACAAAGAACTGATTCCATCACCGGCCTTTGGCGACTAATGCTTTTCCCACGCCGACAAGTCAGTGGCGGAAAAGAGAGCTTTAAAATCTTTGGCACACATAAATACGTTTAGAGCCAGTCGTCTGCGGTGATATCACTGCTACGTTGACAACACTTCCCCAGGTACCTTCGAGTAAACAGCATGGTGAAAAGCTCTGGTTACAATTACTGCGGGCCTGGTACACGGTTGGATGTTCAACTGTAAGATGACTGTTCAGATAAGAACATGTAATTTCGTTGATTCCACAAATTTACCTTTATTACAAATCTTTGAATTGTCAATGGTTAAGTATTTTAAACGACTAATTTGATATTAATATTCAAATATGCTTAAACATACATTGCAGCAAATATACATTTACATACACGCTCACACACACACACACACACACACACACACATATATATATATATATATATATATATATATATATATATATATATATATATATATATATATATATATATATATATATATATATATATATATATATATATATATATATATATATATATATATATATTCCTCATTACATTACAGAGTCAAAGGCCCATTTCCACTGCGTACCTTATTACATTACAGAGTCGAAGGCCGATTTCACTGCGTTCCTCATTACATTACAGAGTCGAAGGCCCATTTCCACTGCGTTCCTCATTACATACAAAGTCCCATTTTGACTGCGTTCCTCGTTACATACAGTGTCAAAGTCCCATTTTGACTGCGTTCCTCATTACATACCGAGTCAAAGGCCCATTTTCACTGCGTTCCTCATTACATTCAGACGTATATAGAGATGACGATGATCTACATAAGAAAATGTTATACATGAATCACATGTTTACTTGCTAACTCTGCCCGTTGATAACGTTTATAAAAGTATGGCAGCGAAACACTTCAATGTTTCTGGTAAATTAATTCTAATAGTCAACACAGTTGTTTGAAATTAATCAAACAGATTTAATTTTTAAAAGTGTTAGCGGAGAAGGGCTATGGGGAAAAATCGATATCTTCACAAATTTACCGATGTCGCGATATAATTGGCAATCCCTCTTTTGCAATAACCTCTGGAACTGTTTCTTTTTTCTAATCCATCGCTGACTTTTCATGCAAAGATTATATCTAATATCATCATGCTTTTTGTCCTATAATTCGATTCTTTTCTCCTCTGCCTTGGGTATTAACTG
This sequence comes from Sinohyriopsis cumingii, assembly GCA_028554795.2. Classification (NCBI taxonomy): domain Eukaryota; kingdom Metazoa; phylum Mollusca; class Bivalvia; order Unionida; family Unionidae; genus Sinohyriopsis; species Sinohyriopsis cumingii. Next base: position 1,750,702 of record CM068839.1, on the reverse strand, counting down.
ATTACAGGACATACCAAATTAAAACTTGACACTCTTTTGGCATATTTCTGCACATAATTATATTTAAAGACAATCGCTTATGGAAAACATACACCAGCATGTCAGTCAAACACGCGCTCTTAAGAAAAAACTTTCAGTTTAATAAGTGAAAGACAAAAAATGGCCTTTAATGATAAACCACTTTAATGAAGTCAAGGCAGAATAATACCGAAAGACAGACAAAAGTGAAGACGAGTGCAACTGGACAAGAAACTCGTGACGTCATCTTCTCACGTTGTGCGTGTCATTTGGGAGCTGAGTGGCAATGCGAGACCTGAACGTTCCTAGCTTTCTTCAATTAAAATGGATTATACTTCATGACATGTGTCTTAATTGATTTTGATCATTGTCCTTTCTTGCACCTAAAATATATTTTTGTTCCAAACTATTTGGCAGCTAATTAGAAGTATTGGTTTACTAGCGACGAGAGATCGAAATCGTTTTAATTGACTGTGGACTTCATATTAATGACAACGCTCAGCTCTGTTCGGACTTCACAACAACACGTCCGATTGAAAAATATGTTTAAAAGAATTCACAGAGGGCTTACGTCCAACAGGGTAATAATATTTCACTAAAACTTTATTTCTAAAGCGTTTTTACATCATCAGTGTGTATACTACATGCTTACATACACACCTGTCTACAGCAGCCAAAATCGAAAAAGGCAAAACTGGTCGTTGTACACAGGTGACCCCTTAACTCAGGAACACCTCTCAAACTTGGTTCGAAACCAATTAGAATGGCTGTTGTTACCAGATGACCGCTTAATTCGGGTGACTGTTATGACAAGTTTGACTCTGTGTTTGTGTGTGTGTATGTTTTTTTTTAACGCGAATAAACTACTCAAATAGTAGGTACAATTTCGAAGTCAACCCAGCTGCATCCGGCCTAATTATATGAAGCACGCTTATCAGATACTCTCCGATTTGAAAGACCAAATGACACAAACGAACATACAACTGTCAAACCCAGCTCCATTCAGGAGGCAATATCTGATTTTAGGCATCATTTCCCTTATTCCTTATTGTTCTTGCATTATTCTCTACTCGTATGTAACTTCCTAATGGGTCCTGACACACTTAATCACAACACTTATTCTAGCATCTCCCAAAGAAATTTTTTTCTTCTAAAATCTGCCCAAAAATAAATCTCATTTTCTTTGATAGTGATTTAAAAATATATGAGCTTTTCTAATTTCTCGATAGTTAGTTCAGACATTCTAAGTCTCATTATCGCTGAATGAGAGCTAAGTCATCTTGTTATGTTATTTGATTTATTCCCTTTTTCTAGTCTACTGTGTATTGTACTAGTAAGAATTCGTGACTAAAAGGAATTGTGATTTTGTAAAATCATTAGTTCACAAAGTATTTTCAACATTCATTTCATGATATGGCCAATTGTACATTTACGTACTGATAAACAAATACATGGTGAATAAAGAACTGAATTGAATAAAAACGAACATTCTTATTCCGGCCATTTAACACGTGTCATACAGTCCTCTCGAAACAGCTAAAATATATCATACATCCTGTTCACACCATCCATCCATTCAAGAAATGTCATAGAACCTTCTCACAAAGTCCAGCCATTCAAGAAGCGTTATGCAGCCTTCTCACAACATCCAGCAAATAAAAATTGTCATACAATCTTCTCACAACATCCAGCCATTCAAGAAACGTCATACAGCCTGTTCACGCTGCCAGCCATTCAAGAAATGCCATACAAGCTGTTCACACCATTCAGCCATTCAAAAATGTCATACAATCTTCTCACAAAATCCAGCCATTCAAGAAGTGTCATTTCGCGCCATCCAGCCATTCAAGAATGTCATACAGCCTGTTCACACCATCTAGCCATTCAAGAAATGTCATACGGCATGTTCACAACATTCAGCCATTCAAGAATTGTCATACAGCCTGTTCACACCATCCAGCCGTGCAAGAATTTTCATACAGCCTTTTCAAAAAATTCAGCTATTCAAAAAATATCATGCAGCCTGTTAACACCATCCAGCCATTCAAGAATTGTCATACAGCCTGTTCACACCATCCAGCCGTGCAAGAATTTTCATACAGCCTTTTCAAAAAATTCAGCTATTCAAAAAATATCATGCAGCCTGTTAACACCATCCAGCCATTCAAGAATTGTCATACAGCCTGTTCACACCATCCAGCCGTGCAAGAATTTTCATACAGCCTTTTCACAAAATTCAGCTATTCAAAAAATATCATGCAGCCTGTTAACACCATCCAGCCATTCAAGAATTGTCATACAGCCTGTTCACAACATCCAGCCGTGCAAGAATTTTCATACAGCCTTTTCACAAAATTCAGCTATTCAAAAAATATCATGCAGCCTGTTAACACCATCCAGCCATTCAAGAATTGTCATACAGCCTGTTCACACCATCCAGCCGTGCAAGAATTTTCATACAGCCTTTTCACAAAATTCAGCTATTCAAAAAATAGCATGCAGCCTGTTCACACCATCCAGCCGTGCAAGAATTTTCATACAGCCTTTTCACAAAATTCAGCTATTCAAAAAATATCATGCAGCCTGTTAACACCATCCAGCCATTCAAGAAATATCATACGGCCTGTTCACACCATCCAGCCATTCAGGAAATGTCATACAGCCTGTTCGCAACATCCAGCCATTCAAGAAATGTATTACGTCCTGTTCACAGTATTCAGCCATTCAAGAAATGCTATACAGCCTGTTCACACCATCCAATCAGGAAATGTCATACATGCTGTTCACAACCTTCAGCCATTCAAGAAACTTTTTACGTCATGTTCACAACATTCAGCCATTCAACAAATGTAATACAGCCTGTTTCCACCATCCAACCATTTAACAAATTTCTTACGGCCGGTCCACACCATCCAGCCATTCAAACAATGTCATTCGGCCTGTTCACACCATCCAGCCATTCAAGATAGGTCATACGGCCTGTTCACACCATCCAGCCATTCAAGAAATGTCGACCCCGAGTGGCGGAGTGGTCTAAAGCGCTCACTGCCATATCACCTCTGTCTGCGTGGGTTCGAGTCTCGGATTCGGCTAATGTGGGTATGTAAGAAAGCTTGCCAGTAGCTTCTCGTGGGTCGGTGGTTCTTTCTGGGGTTTTCCCAGGTTCTTCCTCCACCATTAATGCTGGCCGCCATGTATAGCCTATCCTGTGCTGAAAAATGGCGTTAAACCCTATAACAACAACAACAAGAAATGTCATACAGCCTGTTCACAACATTCAGCCATTCAAGAAGTTTCATACGGCCTGTTCACACCATCCAGCCATTCAAGAAGTTTCATACGGCCTGTTCACACCATCCAGCCATTCAAGAAGTTTCATACGGCCTGTTCACACCATCCAGCCATTCAAGAAGTTTCATACAGCCTGTTCTCAGCATCCAGCCATTCAAGAAGTTTCATACGGCCTGTTCACACCATCCAGCCATTCAAGAAGTTTCATACGGCCTGTTCACACCATCCAGCCATTCAAGAAGTTTCATACGGCCTGTTCACACCATCCAGCCATTCAAGAAGTTTCATACGGCCTGTTCACACCATCCAGACATTCAAGAAGTTTCATACAGCCTGTTCTCAGCATCCAGCCATTCAAGAAGTTTCATACGACCTGTTCACACCATCCAGCCATTCAAGAAGTTTCATACGACCTGTTCACACCATCCAGCCATTCAAGAAATGTCATACATGCTGTTCACAACATCCATACTTTAAAGAAACATCATACAGTCTGCTAACCTCATTTGATTCTATGTTTTCAACCTCAGTTCGTCTCTATTTAAGTACATGCACACGTCTTGAACCCATTTAGTCTTTATTTACACCCAGAAACACGTCTTAAGCCCATTTAGTCTCCATTTACTCCAATACACACGTCTTTAGTCTTATTTCAGTCTGTCCAGGTCCATACACAAGGGTCTTTAACCCAATTTAGTCTCTATCTACCTCCATATACACACATCTTTAACCTCATTAAAATCGGTACATTCCATATATCCATTAAAATAATCAATTCCAGCTGTCTATTTAAGTCAGTAAATTTCATCTCTCCATTAAAATCAATAAATTCCGTCTCTCCATTAAAATCAATAAATTCCGTCTCTCCATTAAAATCAGTAAATTTCATCTCTCCATTAAAATCAATAAATTCCATCTCTCCATATAAATCAATAAATTCCGTCTCTCTATTTAAATCAATAAATTCCGTCTCTCCATTAAAATCAATAAATTCCATCTCACCATGGAAATCAATAAAATCCATAAGAATTTTGGGAGTATATCGACTCATTGGGAACACAAGGATTCATTTAGTGCATGAAAGGAAATCAAAAATGCGGATCTTACAAATATATGTAGATACTGATTGTATATTTTATTGCCATGCTCATGATCTAAACAAGGGGTGTCAAACTCAATCGCTCAGCGGGCCAAAACTCAAATCACACGTAAGGTTGCGGGCCGAACAGGATAAACATTCAATAAGCGAAAAATTAAACCTTTTTTAAACACTAATATAAATTAAAACAGAAAAAAGTTTTAATAATAAAAAATCATTGGCATACCCATTTTCGCTCTTATGCCAATTTGTCAGAGCTGGATGTTTGGCATCTTTTCTTGGCTACAAGTTCGTTTATGTTGGGAGTAATGTTCTGTGTCATTGAGATTCTCATGATGGACTGCAAGTGTTCATCAGTGAGACGACTCCTGTGTGACGTTTTGTTAATCTTCATCACAGAAAACAGCTGCTCACACAGATATGTGCTACCAAACATGCTCAAGGTTCGAGCCGCATGTAGACGAAGCTGGGGCATCTCTTCAGGAATGAAACGCGTGAACTGTGCAGGCCCCACAGTGTCGTACTTTGCCTTTAGTGTCCCATTACACTGCAGCTCTATTAGCTCCATCTGCAAATTTACAGGTGCAGTTTCCACGTCTATGGCAAATGGGTTACGAAACAGTTCGAAATTACTTTTCTGTGCTTCAAAGTCACTAAAGCGCCGTGCGATCTCGGCGCGAAGTAAGCTACGTTTTTCAGCAAAGTGTGCATTGGGAAACACCATAGCCTAAAATTCTCTCTCGGGCCGGATATAATTGTACGCCGGTCAAGACCTCTCGGGCCTGATATAATTGTACGCCGGGCCTGATGTGGCCCGCGGGCCTTGAGTTTGACACATATGATCTAAACGACTCATTTTATACATCATCCACAGCATATCTGCTTTATGGTCAGTAATTATGTAATATCTACTTATATAATCAGACCTGTGAGAGGATATCGGACAATATAATTGATATCGTCAAACCTATGAGCTGTTATCGGACAATATAATCAGACCTAAGAGCGGATATCGAACAGTATAATTTATATCATCAAACATAAGAATGGTTATCGGACTGTAGAATTTACATCTTCAGACCTACGAGAGGATATTGGACAAAATAACTTATAAAATCAAACCTAAGAGGGGATAATTTATATCTTTGTCATTTTTATATATATCTAAACACAGAGTTCCCATCTCAAGCTTTATCACTGTAAATATTTCAACGATACAGTGCCTATTATTTGTGATAAAACATTTTGCGATTCGCTCGTCGTCAATGTGCACGTTGTCTAGTTGCCATGGTATGGACGGCAGTGCACACGTTGCTTAACGTTGATGGCAATGACGGCAATGTGCAAGTTGTTTAACTGTGATGGCCTTGACAGCAATGCGCACGTTGTTTAACCGAGATGGCTATGGCTGCAATGCGCACGTTGTTTACCTATGATGACATTGACAGCAATGCGCACGTTGTTTAACGGTAATGGCATTGAGGGCAATATGCACGTTGTTTAAATGTGATGGGATTGACGGCAATGCGCACTTTGTTTAAATGGGGTGAGATTGACGGAAATGCGCATGTCGTTTAAATGCAATGGCATTGATGGTAATGCACATGTTGTTTGCATGTGAAGGGATTGACGTTGTTTAAATTGACGGCAATTAACTGTGATGGCATTGACGGCAATGCACAGTTTGTTTAACTGTGGTGACATTGGTGGCAATGCGCACGTCGTTTAACTGTGTTGGCATTGACAGCAATGCGCACGTTGTGTAACTCTCATGGCATTGACGGCAATTCACACGTTGTTTAACTGTGATGGCATTCACAGCAGAGATCACGTTGTTTAACAGTAATGACATTGACGGCAATGTGCAAGTTGTTTAAATGTGATTGGATTGACGGCAATACGCACGTTGTTTAAATGTGTTAAGATTTACGGAATGCGCATGCTTCTTAAATGTGATGCCATTAACGCAATATGTACGTTGTTAAACTGTGATGGGATTGACGGCAATGCGCACGTTGTTTAAATGTAATGAGATTGACGGCAATACGAACGTTGTCTAAATGTGATCGGAATGATGGCAATTAAATGTGACGGCATTTAACGGAATGTGCATGTTGTTGAATTTTTATTGCATTGACGGCAATGCGCATGTTGCTTAACTGCGGTGACACTGACGGCAATGAGCACGCTTGTTAGCTGTGATGGCATTGACATCAATGCGCACGTTGTTTGACTGTGATGGCATTGGCGGCGATGAGCTCGTTATTTAACAGTCATGGTATTGACGGCAATGCGCACGTTGCTAACTTTCATGGTATTTACAGTGATGTGCACGTTGTTTAACTGTGACGGCATTAGCGGCAATTCAAACGTTGTTTAACTTTGATGGCATAAACAGTAATACGCATGTTGTTTAACTGTGATGGGACTGACGGCAATGCGCAAGTTGTTTAACAATGATGGCATTGATGGTGGTGCGTAAAGTTGTTTAAATGTGATGTGGTTGACGGCAATGCGCACGTTGTTTAAATGTGATAACATTAACGGCAATTAAATGTGATGGCATTGACGACAATCCGCATGTTGTTTTACTTTGATGGCATTAGCAGCAATGCATAAGTTGCTTAACTGTGATGGGATTAGCGGCAATGCACACGTTGTTTAACTGTGATGTCATTGACGTTATTGCAAACATTGCTTAACTCGGAAGGGATTGGTAAAACAACGTGACGGTATGGACGGCAATGCACTCGTTCTTTAACTGTGATGGCGTTGACGGCAATGCGCACTTTGTTTAAATGTGATGGCACTGACAGCAATGCGCACGTTGCTAACTTTCATCGTATTGACGGTAATGCGCTGGTTGTTTAACTGTGACGGCATTAGCAGTAATGCACACGCTGCTTAACTGCGATGGGATTGGCGGCAATGCAAAAGTTGTTTAACTTTGATGGCATTGATAGTAATGCGCATGTTGCTTAACTGTAATTTGGATTGACGGCAATGCGCACGTTGCTTAAGTGTGATGGCATAGACGGCGGTGTGCACGTTGTGCAAATGTGATGAGATTGACGGCAATGCGAACGTTGTTTAAATGTGATAGCATTAGCAGCAATGCATACGTTTCTTAACTCTGATCGGATTGACAGCAATGCACACGTTGTTTAACTGTCATGCATTGACAGTATTTCAAACGTTCCTTAACTCTGAAGGGATTTCCGGCAATGCGCACGTTGTTTAACTGTGTTGGCATTGACAGCAATGCCAACACAGTTAAACAACGTGATTATATTGCCGGCAATGCACACGTTTTTTTATCTGTGATGGCATTGACGGTAATTCAGACGTTGCTTACCTCTGATGGTATTGACGGCAATGCGCACGTTGTTTGAATATGATGGCAACAACGACAATGAGCAAGATTTTAACTGTAATGACATTGACGCAATGTGCAAGTCGTTTTACTGGCTTGGCATTGACGTGAATTTTATTTTGCAGTTTTAGTTTTTGTTGCGTAATTCACGAACATTTTGTGCTAATGATGGTAGTAGTGAAGTGGGGCACTATAGGGTCTATGGGAATTAGCATTAAAAACACCCCTGGGTCGATATAGGGTCTATGTAAATTTAACATGGAGAAAAATCGTGGGTCGATATAGGGTCTATGGGAATTAGCATTACAGACTTAACCTGGGTCTGTATAGGGTCTATGTAAATTTAACATTAATCACCCTGGGTCTGTATAGGGTCTATGTAAATTTAACATGGACAAAAAAAACCCTGGGTCTGTATCGGGTCTATGTAAAATTGAAACAGGGAGGGTCTCTATTTTTTTTAAAAAAAACTAAATAAAAAAAGGGGTAGGCAATGGTAAGGCTATCTCTTTTCGAGATATATGGCTGGCCCTGAAAAGGGCCTTTGGGTTTTCTTCTTCTTCTTCTAATTTCTTCTTTTCCTCCACCAAGTTCTTATTTTATCTCCTACACTCTTCTTCTCTTTCTTTTTTTTTTCTTCTCCTCCTCTTCTTTCTTCTTCTCTTCCTCCTCTTCTTTCTTCCTCTTTTCATTTTCTTCTTCTTTTTCAATTTTTTCGTTCCATTTGCGTATTCTTATTCTTTCCTCTTCATCCTCCTTCTCCTCCTTGATCTCTTTCATGACACCACTAATCTTGTCCTTTGCTTTCCTTACGTTATTAATTTCCATCTTCACACGATGGGGACTATAGGAATAATGGTCTTCAACGAGTCTTATTAGCATCTGTTCCATTATTCCTAAGTTGTCTAAAACGTCTTGCAAGGTTTGTATTTTGTCCAATTGGTTTGACGCCATCTTCTTTTTATTCTTTGCAGAATGGTTTGAACGACGAATACTGTGGGTTCTTATACTTAAAGCGCGTACGTGAAGGAAAACATCCCCCTAAAAACATAAAATGGATCTTACCTAGATCATGACCCAACAACGCGCGGACGTGAAGGAAAACATCCCCTACTTTTTCATTTCATATAATATAACCCAAACTATACTCTCCACATTTGCTAATAAACAATAAAGAAACCCATAATCTACTATTCGCACAAACATACCTTTACTCTTACAAACACAAACACACTAACACATACCCTCACATTTTTTTAAAAAAGAGTTAGTGTTTATATACACACTACTCTACCTACACACATTGGCAAATTAATCGTTATATCTTTTCTAGAGTATTGGGTAGCCCTGAAAAGGGCTGTTTTGTTTGGAACTTCATGGGCACCTGGTTAATGGTGGCACCTTCCAGGCCTGGCGCCACATACGCATCTTATCCCCCAGTTACTTTTTACCTTTTTGGGGGAGAGAGCAGAGGCAGGATATGTCGCTTCAGAATCCCAATTTTCGCTCTCTGGGATTTTGAAATTTTTTCTTCTCTCCTTTTCTTCCTCCTCCTCTTCTTTGTTTCTTCTTTCCTCTTTATATCTTCTTTCTTCTTCTTCTTTATATCTTCTCTCCTCCTCTTCTTTGTTTCTTCTTTCCTCCTCTCTTATCCTTCCCTCCTCGACAATGGCTTCCGCGGCCAGTTCATTTAATATGCGTCTGGCATATTCCAGATGCACATGAAGCTCCAACAGTTTCTCAAGTCTCGTGTTCATTTTTTGGTGTTGATCAATCAACAAGGGTAGCTGGACTGCCGAACGGGTTTCAATTTATACTGAAAGCGCGGACGTGATGGAAAACATCCCCTAATAACATAAAATTCATCTTACCTAGATCATGACCTAAAAAAACAACAACGCGCGGACCTAAAAGAAACACTCACTCACTTTTTATTCTACCCATTACTATTTTAAAATTTTTTATAAATCACTTCAATAGACTATCCACATACTCAAATCAATCCAATCTAACCCCAAATATACACCTCAAACACTAAGAAAAGATATCATTTTAATCTACTATCCACACCAACCTACTTGATCACTTACAGACACACAAACACACAATCCTATACACAAATACATACCCTCCCATTTTTTAAAAAAGAGTTAGTGTTTATTTTCACACTACTCTACTTACACACATTGGCAAATTAATAGTTATTTCTTTTCTAGAGTATTGGGTAGCCCTGAAAAGGGCTGTTTTTTTGTTTGCTATGGCATTCTTTTTTAGTTTCTAAGAATGCGATGTCCTCTGAGGATAGACTTTCTGGCGATAGGTCTGCTTCTTCGGAAAGAGAAGAAGAACTCTTTGGTGTCGATACGGCAATCGACAAAGCCTCTGTCAGCTTCAGGTTGCTGCTGCTGTTGTTGTTGTTGTTGCTGTTGCTGCTGTCTCTGAAGTCTGTACTTCTCTGTCCATTCTTCTTTTTCCCTGTTCACTTCTTCTCTGAAGAGCTCTTCTATTAGGTCTTCAGTGATTTTTAACATTCTCACATTCTCTATTTCTTCTGGCTTTGGTATCAGACTGTGTCTGACCCTATGCAAATTCACGTAGGCTTCGTTGAGCTTAGCTAGTTTGGAGCACATCTTCTTAAGAGGATGAGTCGACAATGGATGCTTAGACTGGGAACAACCCCGGTTCTTAAAGTCAAAGCGCGGACGTGAAGGAAAACATCCCCCACACGGTTTTCGAGCCGCAACGTTCAGTGAGTGTCATGAGAGGGATAGTAAGAAATGAAAGAGCATCAATCCAACATTCTTATAGCTAAACAAAAGACAAAGGCATTTTTTTCAAAACGCAACATTTTTTATTCAAAAATCACTTAACACTAAACAACAACTCTAACATTTTTAACAATAATCCAACACTATAACATCTAACAATCTTATCAAATACAATCTACTTAGAACAGGGTTGACAACGTTGTGAATGAAATTGTGATTTCCACTGTTGGAAATCATTAGGCCATTGATGGACACTACGTTTCCTAGCTTGAGACAAAAGATAAGCATAATGGTCACAAAACCATCGATCTACTTTCACATCGTTTCTAGCAGAAGAACGAGGATCGAAATGAGTCACTAAATGTTCTAAGGAATAGCCCAGGCTGCGATGATGCAGAAAATACACACAGTACTGTCCACACACCAAGGAATCTGTGCCTTGTAATTTCACGTTATTGAATCGGGTGGTTTGAGCATTTCTTCTCATAAAGTCAATGATATCGTCTTCCAAAGGGGGCAATCCGTACGAATCGAAATATTCCACACATCATTCTTGAGGAAAGTAGACGGCTACCCAGTGGGTTCCTGGGAGATGACTGTCGTCCGTGTTGATCACGTAAGCTTGATGGTCTTGAGGTTTGCGATGAGGGAGTTCATCTTTAGCACAGACGACAGGATTCCAAGAAGCCGTATACGAACTGTGGTTCAAAAGGTAATAAAGTTCCCAGGTATCCATTTGTGTTTGTGTGTTTTTTTTCTTCACAGGTAATAATAAGTCGTCAATTCGATCCTGACTTTTTGCTTGAAAATGTCTGACGAATAAACGGTTATTCGTTCTGTTTCCTCACTCTGATTTAGGAGAGCTTCGATACGATGGATCTCTTGAGTGGTTAATGGTGGACAAGAATGTTCACGCAAGTCTTTATACCACTGGTGCAACACGTCTTTGTTCGAGATGAGACTCCAAGCTTCGTCCAGATACTCGTCCAATTTTTCTTCTTGACTCAACATCAGGCATTTATCGTGTTGAATTTGACTGGGATGATCGTTTTGACATCCATAGCAATTTTTCTTGATCAATTCTGTTATTTTGTCGACCAAGTGTTTGGCAAAACAGGAGACTAAATGGGCTTCTTGTTCTGGCCATCTCGACTTCATCATGATCACTTCTTCTTCTTTTTCCAGGGTCTCCTCACATTCCATGTTCAAAGTTTCTCCACCAGGTAAAGAGGGATAACAATCTTCCATGACTTCTAGTAATCTAGAATGACTTCTCTCAAACTGTTGATTTCTATGGTATTATCGAATTCTGCATACAGAATGACGTTCAACGTTGGATTAGCAGTAGCGGGGTCTGGTTGGCTTGCAAACTGAATTTCCACACGAATCTGGCCGGATTTTATAGGGTGGAAATGTCCCTCGTCGCTGCCTTGGTCAGGAGTGAAATCGAAAGCCCACAAAGCGTAGCCTCCTGCATAATCGTCGTACGTAATGCCGTGACTGGTGTTGGTCCCTAACTGTCCCGTGGCTTCGTACAAGGACAAGTACGACCTCAAGTAATTCTTCTCTTTAAAGTTAGGTTCGAAAGGTCGGGTACACAAGGTCTTGCCATCGCGACTGACTTCGATCTTGGTCACGCCGAAGTGTTGAAAGTTGAACGGATTTTTATTGATAGCTCCGTTGAAGGCTTCATTCGAGACCATACCAAGGATTAAACGTTTGGGTAGCTGTCCTTGGAACAGATGATCTTAGATCATGGATCGCTGTCCCTTGGGAATGGTGAACGTTTTCACTTCCACGCGTCGGATGGGATATTTGGCGGTCGTTCTACTCAACGTCTGACTGATGTCGTTTCCCACTTTAGGTAACACTTCCACACGACGTACGTAGAGTCTGGCTTCTTGGATTTTGGTTTTGTACTCGTCAGCACTAGCCAATAAATGGAAAGCGGTACTGCTCCGATTCAGTCTCAGGCGAACATCCACTCCGTTCAGCAAATATTTCTCTTGCAACCACATGTCCAAATGCAAACGATCCATCAGTTCTAAACTTTTGTTGTCTCCTTTGATTCTGTTTCTTCGTTCTGTAAATCCCTCATTGTATGATTTAGTTTTATCCTTTGTATCAGTTTCGAATGTTTCAAACTCGTCTGCTTCGTCAGCTTCCCATACCACACAGGCATTGAGATGAGTGTTCTTGGCGTCTATTCCGTACGTCAAGAGATTTTCCAGGTACGCTCGATAAGGGTAAGTATCCATGCTGCTGCTGACCAGTTTGTTATTCAAGTACAAGTCCACTCCGCTAAACAAGGAATGCATAAAATTGTTGACGGGAGCTACTGGCTCAGTGTCTATAGCACCTCCAGTCTTATCTTGAACTTGGACTTTCAGGTACAAGTAACTGCTATTCAGATCGATGTAATCTTCGGGCTGTCCTTTGATTTCAAACTCGATGGGAGCGGAATCGGTCAATGAGGAGACGGGGTGAAATTCCACCCATTGGGATTCTTGCATGGTCATCATGGTGGGGGGCATGGCAAACAGATCCAGTTCCGTCTTGGAACAAGCGCAAGACTCTCGGTGCATCATTTTTTTTGTTCTGTGTCTCAATAATCGAAAACGTCTAAGTCTCGAACGGTTCTTCTTTTCTTGGCCTTTCTCGCTTGAAGTCTGGTGAAAGGGTGTTTTCTTCGTCGTCGTCTCTTTCTGCCTTGTCCTTGCTGAATGCTTGACTCGGTAGCGTGCAGGGCATTTATAGGTGTGTCTCGTCGGCCCAAAATGTCTTTACCCGTTTTCAGCAAGACATTTTTACCTGCCCTCATGAAGGCTTCTTTAGGGTTTTGTTTGTCGATGATGACATTTTGGAGAAATTCTTTGCCTTGCGTCAGTGCCGCATCTTTCAAGGCGTGCAATCCGCGTGTCACCATCGGTTTCAACACCGGGGCCACCGAACGAAAGGCCGATTTCAGCATGTCTCCTAAACCGTGTCCTCGCTGTCGAGCAACCCCTCGGTACACTGGATACATGACTTACTTACGAGTCGTGAGAGAACCGTTTTCGAAAATGGAGTTTCACTGTGACTTTTCCTTTGGTGAATGGAATATTTTGTCCCAAATCTCCTTTTATAGCAATGTTGACCGTGTCCAAATACGACTTGCTGACCGGCAAATAGTGAGGATGGACAAATTCGCGGTGAACGTGGTAAGTGTTTCCACCTTCCTGGTCACTGGTCGTGGTACTATCCACTTTGAAAGGAATGACACGCAGTAACGGTACGGAGGTGTGTCCCACCACGTTATACTCCACCACATCGGAGTACACGAACATCAAATTCAGTCCTTGGTTCAGTTCTACAGGGAATCGAAAATACTTGTAAAATTCCATATTGCTGTTGATCTTCGGATTAAAATTTGGAGCCATGTTTGTGTCTCCTCCTAAAATATCAAACAAGTCACGATTAAAACTGATGGACAACGTTTGGGTGTCCTGAAATTTCATCAGTAAGCGACGAGCCACTTTATGGTACTCCAGGGTGACACTTTTTTTGATTCTGTTCAGGGCTTTGCCAAAGACTAACTCGAACCTCTCCACAATATTGTCCACCAAATGTTGGCCACTAAAATAAAACCCTGCCGGAATTTTCAAGGTGTAGATTTTGAAGTTTGAATTGATGGTGGATGTTTTTGTGATCCCTGAAAACCCGCTGATTTCATTCATGGTGTCTTGTAATTGTTGGTTTAGGATTTCGACCTCAAAAGTGTTTTGCGTTTCAGTGATGTTTTTGATTTGTGTAGGGTGAATCATTTCTACTAAAGCCACTTCCCAATGGGCTTCGTGATCTAAGGGGATGGCTTGAGGTAATTTGGCCGTGTAACAGCACAACGTGTTGTGGGGAAACACCTCCATGGAACTGTCACTGGGTAAGGTTAAGTAAAATTGGTTTTCGTGACTCATAATTCCAGAGTTCTGTGGCTGTCCGAGGGGATATTACTGGATGTCAGAGGCGTGTCTCCGCCCAAAATGGGGTTCTGGTTGTGGTTGTTGGAGTGGTGACTGACACTGGCACTGGACACAACGTTCCCGTTCGAGGAGAATTTCAGGGAGGGATTGGGAAGCAGGTAACCGATGCAACTGCTCAATAAAATGGTCCACAATTGTTTGTCTCCTTGTTGCAAACTCAAATTGGCAATGGCTACCCCGATGACACAATACACCACGAAGATTTGGCAGAAAAAGACGATTTGCGTTTTAGGCACACGTTCTCCACACCACACCCACAAGGGTTGTTTTTGTAAATCTTGCACAGAAGAACTAGGGGAAGAAGGAGTGGTCGACGTAGCTGCGTCTGCTGTGTGAAAGGGCATGATGGTCACTTCTTCTTTTTATAGTCGATGACTTGCGAAGCGTCGATCCAAGAATCGAAACTGGGTGGATATCCTTTCCAACGTACTTTGACTTCTTTGACACGTCGTTTGCCCACTTTACGGGTTCTGCGCTCGAGAATGCTTTCGATGTCGTACACGTCGTCTTCTTTTTTGGTGACACGTTGTAACTCGGGCAAATAAAACGTTCCTTTGAGTACTTCTCCGTTCATGTCTTCCAATTTATAGACGGTTGGATGACGGCCATGCACTCGTCCAGTGACGCGAAACAATTCGGTCGTCCAGTTAGGTAAGTAACCTTTGTCGAAAGTGCGTTTGGTTTTGCCAATGCGCACCCAATCTCCTACGACCAACTCTCCACTTTTCTTGGGGACAGCCCTCGTCGGGGACGTACCGAACAGGCGCTCAAACACAAGCACTTCGTTGTCGGGAGTCACGTCTTGCGGGGCACGTCCGATGCTTCGATGGTAAGATTGGTTGTACGCTTGCACCAGGTGCGGTAAGATGTCGATGTACTTCAGAGTGTGGTGATGCGTAAAATATTTCCACATGCGTTCTTTCAAAGTGCGTTGAAAACGTTCCACGATGCTGGCTTTGGTTTCGGGATTCTCGGTGGTAAAAAAATGAATGTCACGTTTCTTTAATTCTTTTTGGAAAGCTTGGTTCAGAAATTCGGTGCCTTTGTCCGTTTGCCATCGAAGAGGGTGACGACCGCTTTGTTTCAACACCCGTTGCAGGGCTCGCACTAACTCGCTGCTCGATTTGGAAGTCAAGGGCACGACCCAGGCAAATTTGGAAAAGACGTCGATGACACAAAACAAATATTTGTAACCACGATTGTAGCTGGCCAAATGAGAGACATCGGCTAAATCGGCTTGCCATTGATGATCGATGCCTTCCACTCGGGTGCGACTTCTGGCAAACTTGCGTCGAATGGGTTTGTGTAAAGTGTAGGTAGCTTGTTCTTGTAACCATCGTTGCACTTGAGGTAAACGGAGACTTTTCAGTCGCGTTTTGGCAGCACGATACAATTTTTGAACTCCTGCGTAACCTGCAGGATGAGAGGGATCGTAGTAAATGCTGGCTAAGACTTTTTCCATTTTTGTGTTGGTGTGTTAATAAGTCACCCACTCTTCGGTGATGCTACTTTGGGTGGGTCGAAAGGGTGGTTTGGAAACAGATTTACGTGTCCGATGGGCTACGGGAGTAGAAGTCGAAGGTAGTGGTGGAGGTGGCAATGGAATGGCTTTGGTTTTCTTTTCTTTTTTCGCTTCTGGTTTCCCTTCTTTCTTTTTCACTTCTGTCGAAGGAGGCGTGGACATCATCTTTTTAACCCAAGCTTTCATTTCTTCTCGTTGGGGTGTAGGGGACGGGGTCAATAAGGATGCTGCAATCTTACTCGAAATGGGAGCTGCTGACGGTGTTTGAAACACTTCGCGCGTCTCTTCTTCCTCAGGTCTTTGTGGGGTAGCATCTCTGGTGACGGTTGGGGATGACAGTAGTGGTGGTGGTGGTGGTAATGATGATGATGGTGCTGGACTTTTCATCAAGGTCTTAAAATCTTTCAGAGTGGGTAGAGCTGTTTCGTCTAAAGCTTTCTGGTGAAAGAGTTGCAGTCGTTGCAAGAGTTGACCGTACTTTTGCGATTTTTCTGTTTCGGACAAATCTTGGCGATCCATCAAGGATTGCAATTCGTGTTGTAACTGGGACATCTCGCTCAAATGGGGATTGGGAGGTAAATGCGGGGTGCGTTGTTCTTGCCACCGATGGTATTCCATCCATCGTTTGTAAGGCACTAAAGCTAGTTTTCGTCCTTCCATGGGGTTGTCAGGGGTGAATTCTGAGATCTTGGGACTTCCGAGGGCCTTTTTATCTTGCTCCCACCAGTCCTCCCAACATGGTTCCCAAGACTCCTTTCAGTATGGGGCCTAACAAGAGAGGTAAAATACCTCCACGTTGGACCAACATCTTCTTTTTCTGACGAATGGGAACTTTCTTTTGAACCATTTTCCGAAGAACGTGACGATGTTTGCCTAAGCATTGTTTCTGGTGTTTGGACAAAGGGATCGTGCCTTTCAAAACGTTCAAACAACATTCGCACACGGTATCGATGACCTCTTTGGAGGCCGTTTGAATGAGTTTTTTTCGTAGGGGTGGAGAAGCTTTGGACAGGACAGATAACATGTCCCCATGTTTGGCTAAACGTGGTGGCAGTCCTTTCCTTTTCTTTCCTTGGGGTTTTCTGGAGGGTGACATCTTTGAGTCTTTAGGAGCACCTAAAAACACTGATACCCTACTCGGTCACAGGCCTTTTTTATACTGGAACGCGTCGCCATTGATTGTCTTTACGTCGTATCAGTTTGAGGACAGGCATGACACGTCGTGCAGGGGTACGTAACGGACTAAATTGAGCCAGTTCTTGCTTGGACAAATCCAGTAAACTTTGTAACATGCCCGATCTTTCATGGACTTTGATTTTGGGAGAAGGTACTTTGTGAGCAGCAGCCACTGCCGCTAAATTGGAAGGTCCTGCCACTGGGGAAGTTCTTTTGGGGGTCATCAACGGAGAAGTTCTTGGTGTGATCAACGTCTCCAAGTACTCTTCAGTTCCTGGTGACATCAACGGAGAAGTGGATAAACGTGAGGCTGCCGGGGACGCAGTCACCGCTGTGGCAGGTCGTGGTTTGCGAGTGTAAGGCTGCGTCCTGGCCGAAGTGCCTCTCTTGCGACTAGTTTTCTTCTGTGGACTTTTCTTTTTCTGAGGACTTTTTCTCTGTTTCTTTTTCTGGGGGCTTCTTTTCTTTTTTCGGGGTGGTGTCTGGTAAGAGGAGGGTCCCGCCACTGGAGAAGTTCTTCTCTTTGGGGACTTGGTCTTTTTCTTCTTGGGGCTTCGTTGAACTTTTGTCTTGGGGATAACTTTGGGGGCATTAGGATCCCATCTTAAGAGTGAGCGAATGATGACCCCTCCTAGAGTACCGCTCCCTCCAGGTTTCAAAATGATTTGTTTTTTGGTTTGAGTGTCGATGCGGGGATCGGCCAGTTGGACCAAAGCGACTTTGTTTCGATCGAAAAAGCGTTGGGTTTGATGAGGAATCTGAATGATTCCTTGGAGTAATTGACGTGCCGTCACCGTGAACCATCGTAAGACTTCTTTGAGACTAGCTTCTAAGACACGGGCTCGTGTTTGTGGATCTTTTTCTCGACTGATGCCATACAAGGCACGAATCAATTTGACGGGAAGATGCGACTGAAGGGACGTCATGTTCGCACTGAGTGTGAGACAGACGAAAAAGGGTCTGAGGTTTTTATAGATTTTTTTCATGGGGAGTGAAATGAAGTCGAGGACGGAGACGTGTACAGGACAGGCCCTCCGTCTTGGCACCAGTGGTGAAACAAGTGGGTACGAAATCGCAAATCCTCGGGGGTCGTAGGTTTCAAATCGACGAGTAAATAGGCGTGTGGCGTTTGAGTGGCATCGTCGTACGCCTGAGTCAGCCAAGGCGTTCCTAACTGTTTGGCTAAGACTTGCACTTGCGATTTATCTCGAGGGCTTTTAAACAAGACCACGTAATGCGCATTGAGACTGATGGTGCGATGGGCTTTACTTTGTTGAAACAAATTTTGGGTGATGTAAATGACACTGGCATTACGGTGATGCCCTTTGCGCGTGAACCACAATTTAATTTCTTCTTCGTCTTCTCCTAACATGTCGTCGAAAATGACCAAATGGGTTTGACGGGAGTCAGAGACGATGCCGTCGTCTTCTTTAGGAATGCCTTCCACAAACACGATGGAATCGCCTTGACTTTCTCGCAAGAGGCTGTACGCCGATTGCCACTCTTTGTAACACCACACGATCCGTTGAGGGGGCCGATCGATCAAATGATGTTTATGTTCGATCAAACGTTTGACGAATTCGGTTTTGCCAGAACCGCTAGGTCCAGCAATGAGCATGTTAAAGGGATGGCGAAGATACAAAGCCTCCCAACTGGCACGATCTAAGTGTTCGTCGATGACTTTGACAGTAGAGGAAGAGGGAGCAGAGACAGCAGAGGTAGCCATGGTGTGAGAAATGTCACTTGTGACACGAAAAACGAACAAGACAAGAGTTTATATACTTTTTCAGAACACGTTTATTGAATGTTTCAAATATGAACACGAAAGACAAAAATACATACAACCCAAATAGTGATGTACAGGAATATAAAACACAGCAAAGCGATCAAAGTGGAATATAAACAAGTGTCTGTACAACATGTTTTGGGTAACCAAGATGTCCTAGGGACAGTGTGTAATGTTCTTACAGTCTCTACATGAGGTATTGTCACACAAGTGTCCTCCCGGAATGACCTTTCAGGAATGTCCATGACAGTCCTGTCCTGAAGCGAGTGGTTGTTCTCGGTGACGGGTTCTTCTGGCACCGTCACTAACACAGGTTGAAAAGTAACTTTTTTCCTTGAACAACTCTTGTGCATACTGGGCCACTTCTTGGGTCCAAGCCTCAAAACCCCCCTTTTTCCAGTCACGAACATCTGTCCAATGAGGGTGTAAGTCACAAGCTACACACACATCGTCATACACGTCTTGGGTAGCTAAAAGTTGACGAATCTTTTTTTCCTGTTGAGGTCGAGAAGTATCCAGATGAAACCGCAAGGCTTTGAGCAAAAGGAGTTTTTCGTGACCATTTAAGGCCATGGAGGTGGTAAGTACTGATCGTAAAGAGTCCACAAAGAATCGGCTGGTAAACGAAATCCCAGAAAACAAGTCACTAAGACACACACCACTTGTCGTCCCAAATTGAATGGATAAAGTTCTTGTAATAATCGATGGTAATGATCCACGGTTCGAATATGGTCATTGAGTTCCTTCCACGGAATCTGTTGGATTACATACGACATAAGTCGTGGCATAGCTGCCTGTTTTTATAGTCTCTTTGTTTCGAAAAGAATACACGTACTTTCTAGCCAGTGATCTTCGTTTTCCAGTGGGGAATGTAAATCTTGCATACTGTAACCGAAACGTCAGAGTTCGATTAGAAGTTTCCTCTTCCGCTAAGTAGATTCCACGTAAAATATGTTGGTAATCCTTTACCTCGTCTTCCTCAATGGGTTGCTCTAGGTGAATCTCGAAGTAACCAAAATGATCAACACGTGAATCATCGGGGGCCTGGAAGTATTGAACAAGGTCTGACCACTGAAACAATTTCTGACGAATCAGTTCTCTTATACCCTTCAGGTACCAGTGGTTAAAGATCTGGTGACGTAACGGATGCAATTGTTCTTTACGTTTCACTTGTATTTTGACCAGCTCTCGGTAAATGCGTTCTCTCAACTCCACAGGCAAAGCACGAATGTTCTCTAGCAAAGTATCCATGAATAGGTCATACTAAATCCTCTTTGGTCTGACACAAGAAATGTACTCTTTGCACAAACATGGTTTCACTTCAGTGTCGAATTTAAATCGTTGAGTCACTAATCTACACATTACAATTCGTTCAGAAGTTTCCTCTTTCACTAAGTTGACATTGCGTGAAAGATGTTGGTAATTCGTTAACTCTTCCTCTGGAATTCGATGCAGTACGTTTACAATGATGTAACTACAATCGTCCATACCAAACCAATCCTTTTGAAAACTAGAGGATCGTTGATCAATGTCTGTCCGATGGAACACTTTCAATTGAATCAATCCTTGTATAGCCTTCAGGTACCAGTGGTTCAAACACCGGTGACGTAACGGATGCAATTGTTCTTTACGTTTCACTTGTATTTTGACCAGTTCTCGATAAATGCGTTCTCTCAACTCCACAGGCAAAGCACAAATGTTCTCTTGTAAAGTATCCATGAACAGATTATTATGGTAAGAAGTTACTTCAATGTCTCGGTCCCACTAAGGGTAAGTAATGACAATTCGGTGACCATCGAGCATGTTCTACGTAGGCCGAATCTTGCGGTTCCCAGTGGTGAAGTGACACACCGCAACTGAAGCACTTGACTTTATCTCCTTCGCCCAAGTAGAAAAATCCAGCTCTGGCTAATTCTTCGGGGGTCGGTCCTCCCAGATACTTAGGCCATTTTCCTTTGAACGATTGAAGACGATTTTCAAAGTCGCAGTATTCCGACAAACGCACAGGAAACGAATATTCGTTTTTCACAGGTTCGTTTCGATGAGGGTTGAGTGACATGGGCAGGAGCTTGCTCAGGGCTGGATGACATCCGTAGGGGGGTAGACGTGAAGGTGAACATTCCGCTTTAAAACGAAACCCAGTAAAATGTCCAAGAGGACGAGCGGCATCACTTTCGCATCCCACAGGTTTGACACGCACAGCATCACTTTCCATGATAGGGGTAGGGGCACTAAAGTTCCCATGATGCTTTACGGCATCGCTCAGGTCACAAGGTACAGCATCGTACCCATCGCAAGGCTCACAATCGCATTCCACTTCCGAAGCCTCACACTTGAATTGTGTCCTTCTAAACAACTTGTTCTGTGTTTCTCTGAAAGTATTCATCTTGTTCGCTCGGTCTTGGTAGTCACAATGAACTATCGATCTTGCCTAGGGTTCCTTTTTTATATACAGACCAAGACCGACGTGACCGTACGGTAAGGTGAAATGATTGCGAAGTCGAACTCGCTTCTGGTATACAATTTGATAGACTTTTTCCAAAGGTCGACTGACGATGTGGTGAGTGGGTAAACGTACAATCTTGTTCGGTTGGTAAGTGGTCACTTTAAAGTTTCCATCCTCTCCCGATTGCAAGGCTTCTTTCAATACCCCAAAGTTGACCACTCGACTGGTACGATAATTCAGAGTCAGTCCTTTCACTTTGCACGTCGTGTGCACTTCTCCTTGTTTGTCCCGGTATTCGTAGCCGTAATTTTTGGGACCGCCACTGACGAAACTTAGAATCTTGTCGTCGGGATGCTCGTCTGTCCAGGCTCCTAAACGGTCTCCTTCGATGTTAGGGTGATGTTGAATCGGGTGATGGATGTAAATGCAGCTGTCCGTGTCAAAGTACAGGACGCGTTCCCCTAACAGTTCTAAAGCTTCGTACAATTTTAAGCGAGCATGAGCTGTCACGTAAGCCGCAATGATGACATTTCCAAAAGGGTCGTCTTGTACAAAGTCCAGATCTTCTTCGTAATTGACCAAGATCAAATTCTCTCGAACGACGTCCACGTGTTTCATGTATTTGGTTTTGTCGTGAATCATCTGGAAGTAGCGGGAAGGTTCTGTCAAATATTCCGTCTTGGGTAAACACGGTCGTTGTGCCATTTTACCCCACAAGCAATTTAACATCACTTTGGCAAACGATCGCCTGCCTTCGTTTTTCTCGATGTGGTCTAAAGAGATGCCTTCTTGTTCGTAGTATTTCTCTTTGAATTGTATTTGGTCTTCGGGAGTGTGACACCAGGAAGGATAGCCGCTGGCTTCTTGTTTCAGTTTCAAAAAGGCATCCACGTAGTCAGCGAAAATGCCTTTCTGACTGGGATCACCCTTGTGGTATTGTTGTGTCTTGGGAAAGTGGCAAATTTCGTACACTTCTAACAGTTGGTATCCCATGTCCAGAGCTTTGAACAATTCTACGCTGACCCAGGTTCCCGTCAAGGCACGTTCTTCCTGGGTGTGCTGACAAGGCTGGTCTTGGTTGCACGTTTCGGCACAAGTACGGCACAATGGAAACATCAGTTTGCCTTGACAATGGTGAGGTAAGACGGGATGGTATAAGTTCGTGGGAGGCAAAACTTTACACTTGATCAAGCCTTCGTATTGTCGAATGTTTTTCAGGTCGATGTGTTCCGTCAGCAATTGCGGGTGCCCTACAGGAAAGCGACAATATTTGCACACGTAGGGATACAGCGAACACACGTCCAAGTATTTGATTTCTTCTCCTTTCTCTTCGTCGGCTTGGTACAGCAAACAGGTGGCATTGGTCCTTCCTCCGTACAAACTATCCCTCGGGTTCAGCGGGTCCATGAACTGGTAACTTTCCACGAGGCGTTTAAACTCGGGATCGGTTTTCATACGGTGATCGTACTCGTGTTCCCACATTTCCACCACTTGGTATCCTTCCTGTTCTAACTTTAGGCGCCGCTGACAAGTGTCCTGGTACAAGTCTTCCATGGTTCGTTGCAAAAACTGATTTTTAGTGCCACGGTCAGGGTAACAGACGGGACATCCGTGAAATAAGCAGCCGTTAAACTCGTACACGATCTTGGGGTTTTCTAAGTCCCAACCATCGACCGAATACGTTCCGATGGTCTTTTCACCCCCTCCGTTGCGGGCATGCTGAATCCACTTGTCTTCCTTGTCGCACAAGTAATGTAACCAACGTAGGGCTTTGACCGAGTATTGACGTTTGACAAAGTGGGTCGTTTGAGGACTGATGACAGCCACGGTGTTTTCAGGCATGAATCGTTGTCGATACACTAAGGAACACGCTTTGGCAATGGTGCAAGCTTCTTTCAAAGGATCGACCCCTCCGTGTTCCATGAACAGTTCTCGAAATTTTCCACAGCAACGTCGTAAAATGTCCACGTCGGAACGACAATACTTTAGCATTTCTTCCTGAAAGTCGAAAGGGTCCGAGGCGTGAGCCTGGTACCAAGCGTAGAAAGCTTCTCGTTGTTCGGTAGGCATGTTGTCGGGGTCGTAATAGTGAGCCTCAGGCAAATGGGGTAAAACGGCGTGTTGATTGGCTTCCGTATTGAAAAAGTGTGGAAAGTACCCTTTAGCCATTTCTGTCATTCCAAACGTTTTAGGCATTCGACTCAAAGGCATGGCCAAATAGCTTATCGAATCTTTAAACTGTACTTGTCCCACTTGCATGAAAATGATTTTGGCCCCGTTCAAAGTCACTTTAGGACGCTCGGTGCCTTGTTCCGTATAGTGTCTGAGAAGAAACTGTCCATCGTATCCGGAAAAATTGTGAGCCATCACCGTGGCATGACGATGACAATCTCCGTAACGTTCGATGTCCTCTTGGCTCCACGTCTTGTCGATGGGGTCTAAAACCCATTGGGCAAAATCGGCTAACGTGTTTGGTCCCCGAAAGATTTTTTCACGCCCTCCGGGAATCTTGCTGCAGTGAGGGCAATGACTGAAGATAGGTTCTTGAATGCACTTCTCGCACGCTCGATGAGCCACGCAGAAATTAGGAATGTGAATGCCAGTCTCTTGCATGCATTCGAAATCGAAAAAGATGAAATTGCCTTTATTCTTGTGACCGTCCTCTTTCTCTGGTGGGGGATGGTATTTTTGCACGTAGCATTCGTGTTCCAAGTCCACAATGTGGTGACAAATGTGACATTTTTTCTTTCCTCGACATACGTGTGCCTTGGCATTGTTGGTACGTATGCCTTGTCCACACGCGGGGCACAATCTCAGCAGTTGACAAGCGCATTTCTTCTGTGAACCTTGCGTCTTCAAATGTTGTTGGTAACAGGTAGGGCTGACAAACGTGCGCAGACAAGTTGAACAAGGCACTGGTTCTTCGCTCAGACAGGGTGGAGAGGCCAAACATCCTGAGCATTTCCATCCACAATGTTTGTGCTGCTCTCGATTATTATAACCATAGTCACATTTCTCACAATAATAAACATATCCCAGGAATCCAGTGATACTGGTAATGGTATCGAAATGGTCATCGTGATGATAAACGTGAATGTATTTTCCGTCCTTAAAATCTTGCCCTCGAAACAACAGAGGCCCGCGCACTTCTTGAGGGTGCACTTTCAAGGTGTATCGTGGAGCTAGGGCATCTTGCAATTTTTGCATCTCAGGAATGCCACAGGGTGTGTCTTTGGACATGCCAGCTTGTCGTAACAGGAGTTCTGCTTCACTTCGTTGTTTGGCTCGGTCCGATTGTCGAATGTTCTCCCAGTCTCTTTTCCATTCTACCGTGTCGTTCTTGTTGGCATAGGTTCGTCCCACCACGATGGCACGGGCTAAACACATCTGGTCATGAGGATTGTGAATTTGGACAAGGCTACGCTTAATGCTGCGAAGGTCGTTCACCAATAACATCTTTTTTCGTCCGGTCCCTTGAGGAGGAGAGACGTGGGTCATGTCCAATGTGGCTTTTCCATCGGTGATGTCAAACTGGTCATTAGATTGTTGCACGTGTTGAATCTTGTCCATGACTTTGGAAACGGTCAATTCTGCAGGGGTGCTAAACTCGATCCAAACAGGGGATTTCAAACCGTCGTGTTGTATGGAAAGTCTCAAGCGATCGTCTTCTTTGGGTTGACATTGTCGCTTGAGTGCAGTGAGCAGAGAATCCCACACTCCGGTGATGAACCCTTCTGCTTTCTCTAACGGTACTTCGGACTTGAAATCTTTAAACTTCACCGTGTATTTGTAAGCCGTGGTTCTAAATTTTCTAGAGGAACGCTTTTCCGTCTCTCTAATGGAATAGTATTTTTCAGGGTTGACTAAGGGTGGTGAACTTGGTTTAGAGGGTTCGGATTCTGGTTCACTCATGTCCTCTTCAAAATCACTGGCATGAATTTGTGCCAAGATTTCAGCCCTGGTTCGAGGCGATAGATCACGTTTCTGCCTCTTACTTCTTTCTTCTTCTTTCTTCTCGAACGAATGGGATCGTTTCATCTTGAAAGCAAAAAGTCAAATGACTCAAGTTCAAACACCATGAGCTACTTTATAGTCATAGCAGACCAGCGTATATAAAAGGGTGTGTGTCTTGTCCTTTCACTATTCGTTTCACTCTCAAGCCGAGCACAACGATGGAAGAGACTAACCAGATGGAACGTTTCGTCAGAGCTTTGCGAGGGGTCATTAGAAAATTCTCTTCAGACCAGCCTACGGACTACTCTCCTTCCTTTCGAGATAAAAGTCAAGATACTTGCTATATCTGTCAGAAGAAAGGGCATTGGTCTTCAGAGTGTCCAGACCGTCAAAAAAGAACAAAAACAGGGACTAAAAAAGACAAAAGTCAAGATACCTGTTATTATTGTAAAGAAAAAGGACATTGGTCTCCAGATTGCCCAAAAAAGAAACAAGAGGAGTCAGAAGAAAAGAGGGATTCTTCAGAAGAAGAGAGGGGTTCTTCAGAGGAAGAGAGGGATTCTTCAGAGGAAGAAAGCAGACAGGTGAAGAAAAAGAAACAGGAGAAGAAAAGAAGAAGGGAAGAAAGTGAGGAGGAAGAAGAGGAAAAGAGTGGGACAGTGAAGAAATTCAAAAAACAGAGAGACTAAACAAGGAGACAGAAGAAGTCAATGAACTTTTAATTAAAGTGTTGTGTTGAGAATTGTGAATTGGATTGTAAAAAATGGAGAAAAGAATAAATGAATGATATAAGGTAAGTGTCTTTGAGTTTTGATTTTAAAATAAGAAGCTACACTCACGCACTCATACACAGACACGTACTATAAGGGTGAAATGGGTGGGTTTTTTTTGAGTTATTGACAAATTGAAATTGTATTTCTTTTCGAGAAATGTGGGTGGCCCTGAAAAGGGCCTTTTTTTATATATGGTGTAGTGGTGAGTTTAAGCAATCAACTTTAACTGCCTTATGCCTTTGCCACGGCCAAGGCCTACTTCTGGACTGCGTAATGTTGATGATGATGATAATGATTGGGTTGAAATCACTAAGGGTGGTACGGTAGGCTTAGTCACAGGGTTGACGTGTTTAGCTCGGGAAGGTCGTATTCTCTTCCGTCGTGATAAAGAAGTCTGATACATTTGTTTCAGACTTCTTAACTCCGCTAAAATGTCCAACAGTACCGTGACCGTTTGATTTTCACCCTCTTGTTTCTTTGCTGCTACTTCTTCTTGCTGTTGCTGCTGTTGTTTTTTTCTTACCTCTTCTTCTTGTTGCTGTTGCTGTAGAAGAAAAGCCTGTTCCGCTTCCTTTTGTCGTTGTATAAATTTCTCCAATTCTTCTTTCTGTCTCTGTCTAAAATTTTCCACTTGCGGTAATGAAGAAGGTAACGAAGGTTCCGGAACAAATTCTTGCGAGGAGAGAAAATCCACAAAATCCCAATTCACCTCTTCTGAAAGTAAGTCCGGGTTCCCTTGGGCGGTCTCCCCTGTTGGTGCACCCCATTGGATCGTTTTCTGAGTTTCCGTCATGTTGAATCACTGTCGCATAGATTGACTGCACACAAGCGCTAGCGAATCTATATAGACTACGTGACGTCACAGACTGCTCTCTTCAGATTGGATGCGGGCTGACTGAATTCTGTAACGCGTGTTCGGATTGGTGAATGAACTCAATCCGTTTCAATCCTTTCTGTCCCTATAAATAAGCGCAGTTCACTGCATTGATTCACCTATTGTCGGAGCCTCAACATGTGGACAGACGTTGAATCTTCAAACCTTGTGTCAACAATGATGTTCAGGACGGACATGCTCATGTATGTCCGATCCAAGTGGACCGTTGTCCACAGGACCAGCAGCAGCCTGTGGATAAGAAGAGTCTATATAGAGAGACAAGGTTGCCTCAAGAGAACTCTGATGTATGGCCCTGCTGTAAGACGAAGTTTGAGGACAAGAAGATGTCGCAAATGCCCTTTATGTTAAGGGCATATTAACATAAACCAAAGGCCCTTTTCAGGGCCAGCCATATATCTCGAAAAGAGATAGCCTTACCATTGCCTACCCCTTTTTTTATTTAGTTTTTTTTTAAAAAAAAATAGAGACCCTCCCTGTTTCAATTTTACATAGACCCGATACAGACCCAGGGTTTTTTTTGTCCATGTTAAATTTACATAGACCCTATACAGACCCAGGGTGATTAATGTTAAATTTACATAGACCCTATACAGACCCAGGTTAAGTCTGTAATGCTAATTCCCATAGACCCTATATCGACCCACGATTTTTCTCCATGTTAAATTTACATAGACCCTATATCGACCCAGGGGTGTTTTTAATGCTAATTCCCATAGACCCTATAGTGCCCCACTTCACTACTGATGGTTATTTGATTTTAAAAAGATCTCTAGTTCAGAGTTGGGTGTTTTTGTCAAGCTAATTGGTGTTTTCCCTTACTATGAAGCAATTTGTAGGTTCAATCAATATTCTGTTTCATTTTATTTCAAATACCGAAATATTTTATTTTTATTTTTCATTTTTATTTTTTATATTTTATGGTGAAGGTGGGGGAATGGTTGGTTGATTATTATTTTTCTGTTTGTTGTTGTTTTGTATTTCAAATGCTATAAAAACAATTACTTCATGTTCGCCCCATCCAAACTGTTTCGTAAGTGGCAATAAGATCAGTAATTTATGGGCCGTGTTATAAAGTTAAGTCTTAATATGTACACGGGAGTATTGACTTATTCGGAACACTTGGGGAATATACCGTTCTAAAATTCCATTAATAAATAATAACTTCCTGTTAAAAAGAATGAAAATTACTTCTGCTTGACATATTGTTTCTTTCAAATATATTGCTCCCTAAATCCATGCGACTCATTATATATATATATATATATATATATATATATATATATATATATATATATATATATATATATATATATATATATATATATACATTACGCTTTTATTCCTTCTACACAAATTAAAGGGAAATTGAGGTGAATAGTGCATTTGATTCATGTCCATATCAGCTTTGATTGTCTGTCCTTGTGTGTTTCTGGACAAAGCACATTACTATCTATTTATTCTGCACAAAGCTATGTGAATGTGTTGATGTGCCATTAAAATAATAATCTAAACAATCTACACAAAATATTGTTACACGCAATGGACCTCATACCGAGCGTGAGCGTGGCTTGATAATCTGTTTTCCACTGTTTTTCCATGGAACTAACGACAATAGCTAAGGTAATTGTGTTCTGATCACCAATGACCACGCTTCACGAATCTCTAGTTTCACACTTGAACTTTTTTCTTGTTTCACAACTGTATTTCTTCTCAGTAAGCCTTTTCGGCCTAATATTAGTATGTCACGCCATCCAATACAAAACAAGACCCAAACACGCAATGCAAAGAATTAGTATGTACGTATGTATGACTGACTGACTGACTGACTTTATTTCCTCTTCAACAGAGATTACATCAGATTAATCAAATTCAGGACAATACAAGATCATAAAATAGACCAGAAAAGTGACAAAAATACAGTAGTAATACTGTGTCAGCTACCGTATTGACAAAGCGAAATATCTCAATACCTGCAATTATGCAAATCTGCAATCATTTGGCGGAGCAAGGCACTGATCTTTTAACAATTGCTTGATGATGATAATATTTCGAAAATGTTAATACGTCTATATTGTTATGTGCTTAAAATTAACTTTGAAATAGTAACGAGAGAGAGAGAGAGAGAGAGAGAGAGAGAGAGAGAGAGAGAGAGAGAGAGAGAGAGAGAGAGAATATTCAGATTTCTCCTGACATTCAAATGGGTGGGAGTGAGTTTGAGTTTATAATTGATAACGATATTTCCTTCTCGGAAATTTTAAATCTTCTACAATGATTGTGGCGGTATGAAATATTTGCCTTGAAGCAAATATATTTTTCTATATCTTAAATCACATGCATTGCATGTAAATAATGCATATCGAAGTGTATATAAACAATGCATATCGAATTGTATATAAATAATGTATATCGAATTGTAAGTAAATAATACATATCGAATTGTATATAAATAATGCATATCGAATTGTATGTAAATAATGCATATGAATTATATATAAATAATGCATATCGAATTGTATATAAATAATGCATATCGAATTGTATGTAAATAATGCATTTCGAAGTGTATCTAAATAATGCATATCGAATTGTAAGTAAATAATGCATATCAAATTTTAAGTAAATAATGCATATCGAATTGCATGTAAATAATGCATATCGAACTGTATGTCAATAATGCATATCGAGTTGTATGTAAATAATGCATTTCGTATTGTATGTAAATAATGGATATCGAATTGTATGTAAATGATGCATATCGAATCGTATGTAAATAATGCATATCGAATTGTATGTAAATAATGCATTTCGAATCGTATGTAAATAATGCATATCGAGTTGTATGTAAATAATATATATCGAGTTGTATGTAAATAATGCATATCGAGTTGTATGTAAATAATGCATATCGAGGTGTATGTAAATAATGCATATGGAACTGTATGTCAATAATGCATATCGAATTGTTTGTAAATAATGCATATTCAATTGCATATTAACAAAATCCATATCGAATTGTATGTAAATAATGCATATCGAATTGTATATAAATAATGAGTATCGAATTGTATATAAAATGCATATCGAGTTGCATGTAAAAAATGTATATCGAATTGTTTGTAAATAATGCATATCGAATCGTACGTAAATAATGCGTATCGAACTGTATGTAAATAATGCATATCGAATTGTATGTAAATAATGCATATAGAATTGTATATAAATAATGCATTTCGAATTGTATGTAAATAATGCATTTCGAAGTGTATCTAAATAATGTATATCGAGTTGTATGTAAATAATGTATATCGAATTGTATGTAATTAATGCATATCGAATTGTACGTAAATAATGTATATCGAATTGTATGTAAATAATGCATTTGGAATTGAATGTAAACAATGTATATCGAATTGTATAAATAATGCATATCGAATTCTTTTTAAATATTGCATATCGAACTGTATGAAAAAATACATATCAAATCTTATGTAAATAATGCATATCGAGTTGTATGTAAATAATGTATATCGAATTGTATGTAAATAATGCATATCGAATTGTATGTAAATAATGCATTTCGAATTGTATGTAAATAATGCATTTCGACGTATATGTATGTAATGCATTTCGAATTGTATATAAATAATGCATATCGAATCGTTTGTAAATCATATCGAATTGTATGTCAAATAATTTATATCGAATTGTATGTAAATAATGCATATCGAATTGTATGTAAATAATGCATATCGAATTGTCTATAAATAATGCATTTCGAATTGTATGTAAATGATGCATATCGAATTGTATGTAAATGATGCATATCGAATTACATGTAAATAATGCATATCGAATTGCATATAAATAATGCATATCGAATTGTATGTAAATAATGCATATCGAATTGTATGTAAATAATGCATTTCGAATCGTATGTAAATAATACATATCGAATTGTATGTAAATAATGCATATCGAATTGTATATAAATAATGCATATCGAATTGTATGTAAATAATGCATATTGTATTGTATATAAATAAGGCATATTGAATTGCATATAAATAATGCATATAGAATCGTATGTAAATAATGCATATTGAATTGTATATAAATAATGCATATCGAATCGTATGTAAATAATGCATTTCGAATCGTATGTAAATAATTCATATAGAATCGTATATATATAATGCATATCGAATTGTATGTAAATGATGCATATTATTATGTATATAAATAATGCATATTGAATTGTATATAAATAATGCATATAGAATCGTATGTAAATAATGCATATCGAATCGTATGTAAATAATGCATATCGAATTGTATATAAATAATGCATATAGAATCGTATGTAAATAATGCATATCGAATTTTATATAAATAATGCATATCGAATTTAGATGTAAATAATGCATCTATTGTATGTAAATAATGCACATCGAATTTTATATAAATAATGCATGTATTGTATGTAAATAATGCATATGGAAAAACTTGTTGCAGATTCATTGCGGTTTATATCATATTGTTAGCTGTATGCTAAGGTAAGAGAAAAAGCTGACAAAATTATCTATATGAAGAAATAAATTATTTTTAAAAAATTCCGTATCTAAATTGTCAGAATTTGTTGCACATTACTGATTTGCTGAACGAGAGTCCTGTATAATGGATATTTTATTTTAAAAATCATATTAACATGTCACTTATTTTTCTTTTGAAATTGTCTGGTGCTTGGAAATGTAATTTCTATGTAATAATAGGTTATCTTTGCTTGAGGCCTATATATCTGAAATAAAAGAAATAGAATTTGAATTTAAAAAATGGTCTTATTTATTGGTTAGAAGACATGCTGCGAGTGACGGTACCTATCCTGCACTAGAGCCCTAACCAAAACTGACACGCGCTCTTCCCCAAGAGTGATTGTAACTATTACGCATCATAGTCCTTACCTAGAAGGACATGTTCTAAATGTCGTAAGTTCTGTTTTTTACTTTCTTCAAAAGCATTATGGATTGTAGACTACATGTAACATTTACTTACCTCCAAAATAGAAGTGCTTGACAAAAATTGCTCAACTGCACAACACGGAAGATTCGCTAATGGAAGGGCTCCAATAAGCATTGGATATTTATGTTTTGATAAAAGACATGCTAAGATTTTTACCCGGAATTTGATTTAGTTGAAATTAAATCAAGACATATATTAAATTGACACTAGGAAGTCATACAAACAAAAACGTAATGGGGGCCATGCCCTTTATCTTCCCAAGTGACTGTACCTATCATGCGTCACGCGCTCATCCCTCAGAATAAAGACTATCACAGATGCGTATCATAGAATTACCAAAAGATAAGTTTTTTAAAAAATATTTCAAATCAAACGAAACGGAAATAATAAAGTCATTCAAAAACAAACATAAAAATGCTTACAAATATGGGAATCAGTAATAACTGAAAAATGTATGTAACTTGAAAATAAAATAGGAAAATGATGAATATAAAGTATTTTCTTATAATTACTTAATTTACTTATATTTGCACCTGGTGTTTGCTCAAGGTAGCAAGGTACGCATTGTTAGTGCCAAATACATGCATTTACAAATATAATGAAAGAAAATGTAAAGTTCAGCGCATGGAACTTTCCATGAGTCATTTCACCGCTCAGATGGCCTAGTGGTTAGAGCGTCAACCTCGGATATGGGATGTCGTGGGTTCGAACCCAGGCTTTGTCATAAGAAAGACTTATTTTAAAAATGGTACTAGGAGCTGCCTCGCTTGGCGCTCATCATTAAAGGGTTAATGTTAGGATTATTCGGTTTGGTGTTAGGATAATGTGACTGAGTGGGATATCATGCTACGTGTCTGCGGCATGATACCCCTGTATTAGACATCACTATAAACTGCCACACTGCAGACATCGTAGCGATATGTTAGAAAAATTGTTAAAGCAACGTTAAAAATCCAATATACAAATGAGTCATTTCAAATAACGTGCTTTTGATATTTCTAGAAACAAATACAACTGTATTTCTAACATGCATTACTATTTAAATCACATACGCAGCGATACAACAGCCGATAAAGATGCTTTACGTACTGATGGTCACAAAAGGAAAACGAAAACTATAAGGTAAAGCATTTTTTTTTGGTTGTTGTCTCAATGGCGTAAATATCAGCAGTAGAACTCACCGTCTCTGATGTGTATCATGCACTCTAATTCCATTTTGTCAGGCTATCCGCTCATTACTTGTCAGATAAAATGGACTGCAAGAAGTACATATAATTAGATATCTTTCGATTATCAATGTATGACAGATAAACAGTTTATATCTATCAAACCATGCTTAATTATTTATTCTGGACGAACGCACCAAAAATTAATATCCCTACTTTACGTGATAGCAAAGGCAAATACGCCAATATTCTAGCCGCGAGCTGCAAATAATTTCTTTGATCTGGTGATGATACTTGAAGATCATATTTTGTTTAATATCTTTTTATTCTGAAATACCACCTAATTAATTTTATTTTCTCCATCTTTCACTACATATTGTTCTGTTGTGCACACTAATTAAGACTGTAATGATGATAAATTTCTCAATGTTCGTAAGAATTTCTAAACCATAACACAATTGGTATTTTTAATGCCAAAATTTTCTAATATATATATATATATATATATATATATATATATATATATATATATATATATATAGAATACAAATCATATGGCGAATAACAATCCTTTCAAGTGCAGTGGATCCAGCAAGGGATCATGTGTGTCAGGGATTGATTAAGATAAATGTAATAAACTGACTACGAACAGTGCAAAACTAGTATCTAGCTAGCCCGAGCGCTTTCGACCCTTTAAAGAGTCTTTTTCAAAGGCAAAAGGAAAAAGACTCGTTAAAGGGTCAAAAGATACATGACACTAAATATTGCCAAAATTTAAAACTCAAATCTCTGTTGCCTTACGTTTAGATAGAACGATTCAGAGACTTTATATCACAAGGTGGTGGTTTTGGTGGTGTGCATTTGGACAAAATATATTGAAATAACTGCTTTTGTGTGATAAACGTTGATAGGAACATTGATAAATATCTAAATTTTATTGTAAAAGATTTATATCGAATTTATTATTTAGTGAGACATTTCGAAACTTGGAATTAAAATTTCGACATGTTCACATTAGTTCTAGTTTAGCCCTGAGAAACATTCAATCAGCTTTACAATATCATTATATCATCAGAGTCAACAGAAACACTCTAGGGAGTCACGCTCAAATTACACCTTTCCTAATTTCACATATTTATTGAACTGTAAAAGTGAATATTATTTATTATAAGGTCTGCGAGAAACTCATGACCTTTCATGACTATGAAAAGCAGTCTTTGTATGCGATTTTCCGGGTTGGGAAAATGTTTCGAACTAAAATTGCTGCCTTTTAAATATGAAAGTTACGTCTTAAATCGTAGTATGCCTGATCGACATGCAATCTTTATGAACTTGCCGTAAAAAATAAACTATCAACGTTGCCACTTATTGTAAAGATATCCTGAAAAAAATATATAGTGCTGATTTCCGGCAAAACAACAAATAAAGTGTTTCTTTTTCTGTGTGCTCCTCCTTCTGTTGAATCTGTAGTAAGAAAACGATAAAAAAAAATATTTCCTTGGACTGTCTAGGCTCACAAAACCTTTGACGTGAATGGGCCATAGCACAAACGCTGCCAAGAACTTATAAGCTCCCTGCGCAAATCGGGGCCCAGACGTTTACAGAGAAAATTGTGCTGACCGCTGGGTAGCAACCAAAGGAAACATTGTACAAGCGTGCAGTCGTAGTAGCAACCATATATTCGTACTGATAACAGTACAACTTAAACTAATTAATACATATGATTAACAACCAACATTACTTTGAGCATTGGATAAGTACTTAGCATACAGTTATGGATGTTCAAACTATATAGAATGTTGGTCTGCATGATCAAAATACATATAATGGACGTCTGCATGAACAAAGCACATGTACACTGAATGTAGGTCAAGAATGGTCAAAATACATTGAATGTAGGTCAAGAATGGTCAAAATACATTGATTGTAGGTCAAGATGGACACAACATATTGAATGTAGGTCACAATACATTGAATGTAGGTCTAGGTGGTCAAATTACATTGAATATAGGTCGAAATACGTTGAATATAAGTCAAAATATAATGAATATAGGTCAAAGTACATTTGATATATGTCACAAGAGATTAAATTTATGTGAAGATGGTCAAATTCTGGAAATATTGTTAAGTAGAATGAATATAGTAGACAACCGAAGTATCTGCTAGGGGAGATAAATACCGATATGTTCCAAACCATATCGATCGAGCGATGAATGAAGATGTATCGTCGATTCGGGAAAACAAATCAAGAATTAAAACCAGAATATAAATACCCTCCACCATGCGGCCCCTGCAATGAGAGGGATGGGGTGGGATGGGCATTTAAGAAAGAGGGCCGAATCCTGAATTTTGCAGGCGGGATCAAAATTTGAAGTTACGTCATATGTCCATATGTTTAAGTTATGATCAGTTTAAATGGAAATCATACAAAACAGCTCTTCTGTAGGAATAATAGGAATAGTCCATATATATATATATATATATATATATATATATATATATATATATATATATATATATATATATATATATATATATATATATATATATATATATATATAAGCCACTACTAGTCAAGGCGTAATTGACCCAGTACAATTACAATCTCGGTAATACTTCATTTAATATTTTATTTTATTATAATGGTCATTTCACAATGTATTTTTAATTTGCAGACAAATGCTTTCTGACTATTTGTTTTGTGTTTTTAATAACACAAACAGATCGAAGTATTATTTGTTTCTTTCTTTCCTTCCTTTTTGAAGCAGGAATAAAGGTACACGAATAAGCAGTGAAAATTATAATTTCCTACAGTTAAGCAGTCAAAATTGTAGTTTCCTAAAAGTATTTACTCGTCTCGAGTTCTCTATGATGAACATGAATGCTGTTGTTTCTATCATGGAGTACGGTTTTCCTTAAATGAATCTTTCGTTATCTCCGCTGATCAAATGCTAATAAAGTCATACACATTCTCTTGCATCCCACCCCTCGGGGATTGACTGGACTCGGATATACGAATCATTTCTTTCCAAAACACAAGAGGAAATACTATACATTTACAGGATGGTTTCCATCCACCAGCCCGGATATGACACTTTAGCCAGACGTGAATCAAAACCTCAGGAGGCGGATTCAAACGATATATACAGTGGATGTTGTAACTAATGTTCTGGAGATGAAAATGTAAGACTCACGTGATCGTGATCAATTAACGAATCGAACACGTTGGCAGCACTTTCTTTGATTCTGATACAATCTTCATAACTTGACATCAAATAAAGGGAAGGAGTAATTCCCTTGGGCGATTTCTTGCCTGTGAGGCTATAATAAATGTAAATTATTGATTATCAGATTTTCTGTTTTATGTACAAATCTTAGGTGAGATCAATCGATTAATTAGCATCGGAAAAGTATTGTCTGTTGAGTGCTTTTATTCGTCACTTTCATAATTTCTATTTTTCACACTTGAACGGAAATATACAGATGAACTGGGATACAAAAGGAATCAAGACTGTCTCCATAATTTCCAATGGGTTTTCCATTTATCGCAACAAAATGATTATTTCAGTAAATTCATTTATAGAATAGCCTAACTTTTTGTCATGATGGAAGACCAGTTGGAAGAAAAAATATCACACAGAAGACATATAGGCATGGTTTTATCGCAGGTCTGTGAGAACAACTGGTCTGTGAAAATCAGATGTCTATGATAATCTTACGTACATGAGAACCACACGGCTATGTGAACCATAGGTCTTTGAGAATCACAGGTATATGAGATCCTTGGTTCTACGATCTATCAGAACCAAGTATCTATGTGAACTTTAGGTCTATGAAAGCCACAGGTCGGTAGAAACTTCATGGCTATGAGAACCACAGGTCTTTGAGTGCCAGATGTATATGAGAACTGCAGTCTGTGAGATCCATCTGTCCGTGAGAACTGAGAACCACATGTTCGTCAGAAACACAGGTCCAGAAGAACCACATGTCTATGCGACAGCAGGTTTACAAGAACTGCAGGTCTATGAAAAGTGCATAATTGTGAAAACGGCCGGTCCTTGAGAAGTCAGAACCACAGGTCTGTGAAAACCGAGAGCCA
The DNA here is from genome assembly GCA_028554795.2 of Sinohyriopsis cumingii. NCBI lineage: Eukaryota > Metazoa > Mollusca > Bivalvia > Unionida > Unionidae > Sinohyriopsis > Sinohyriopsis cumingii. The sequence goes on along the minus strand of CM068839.1, from coordinate 1,713,301 downwards.
TAGGCCTATGACAACAGACAGCCAAGGGCAATGAAAACCGAGAGCCATAGATCTATACCAACAGACAGCCACAGGGCAATGAAAGCCGAGAGCCATAGGTCTATGCCAACAGACAGCCACAGGGCAATGAAAACCAAGAGCCATAGGCCTATGTCAACAGACAGCCACAGGGCAATGAAAACCAAGAGCCATAGGCCTATGTCAACAGACAGCCACAGGGCAATGAAAAAACAAGATTTGCTGTTCTTATTCATCTTTTTGTTGATCATTTTCTCAACATGGCATCGAAATAAAGAGGTTAACAAGTACTGAGTATAGTCTGATGATTGTATAATTGTTTTTAAAGATGAGTCACTGAGAACATCTGTATCTTACACATATTCGTTGCGATGAATACAAGACAGTTATTTTTGAGAGCTGTCTGCGGAAAGTAAATCGGAAATCGTTGTTTCCCATTTTTTCTAGAAGAGAGCCTTGAGGTTGGTATCAGTGATAATTGGCAGAGACTTGATTTTGGCGTCAATAATAATTTGCACCGATTTTATGTTGGTATTGACTCATTAATCCCGCGTACCAAGTATACGCGTCATGAGATTATACCCAACTCCCGAGCTCTGTCCCGTCAAGATCATTTAAGATACACAGAAGTGGGTTAGGGTTATTATAGACATGTAGGCAGATGCTGCTCTACAATGATACCAAAATTGTAGACTTTCTACTCTCAATACAAAATTCAGCGGGGAAAAACTAATTTTTGAGACCTGACCTTTTTAGGCCAAAAATTGATCATAGACGTCCGAACCGCACATGGACATGTGAACCTGGGAATAAAATAGGATAAGTTTGAGATTTGGAGTCAAATGTGGCCAAGATAATGATTTAGTCCAGAAAGGAAAACATTTTTACCCTTTTGCGCATTCAAGACCGAAACAACCAATCCAAAACAGCTTCCTTAGTATAACTAGGCATCCGGCTAAATGAAAATGGAAGGAAATGTGTTTGGATGCATCCAGAAGTAACCCCAAAACTGCGTTTTCTACCACTATTTCAGACGAAAAAGACATGAAGAATCTCCACGGTTTTATGAGTTACAGGTAGTTGAAAAAGCCAGTGTAGTAAAGTATAAGCTAGCAAAAACATAATACATATTTCCAAACTTATATCTTGGAGGGGGGATTCATTCAAAATTTTGAGTAATAATTAAAAAGTTAAAATCCATACTTTATTAATGAAAGTCTCATTCGTTTGAAATATGTTTTTAAAAAGAACAGTTGAACACGATTTCTATTAGCTACACTGATGTTCCAAGCACTATTATTAGTGACGACGGGACAAGCTACCAGAGTGCCTGTATTTAAGAGAGAGAATGACTTAATGCAATTGAAAGAATGACAATGCATTGACTGGAAGAAAGAAAATAGTTCAAAAGTCAACACCGAAAGGGATACCAAACATCAACTGATGAAGAACCGAAAGTCAGCACAAAGAATGGAAACCAAACGGCAGTAGGGGAGATCCGAATGCCAACATAGAAAGGGAAACGAAACGGCAGCACAGGTTGGAGCGAATTACTTTCCTTCTTTCGAAGAAGAATATGCTACCCCAGTTATGTTTCACTCCAAGGGATGTTGCCTCCTTCCATCTAATAACACGTGGAGACCGTCAACAGCTTATTTCTGAGTTCCTGCTTTGTTAGCTTAGCTCATCCTGGCATGTTGTCATATATTGTGTGGTACATGACATTTTTGGAGTCTCGTACGATTTCTGAAGATAAAATTTAAATACGTGCGCATGCGCATGGAATGATATTCATAACTGGGTGGTAAGAAGTCTTTAAGTGTAAAGTAGTAATTTCATAGTTCCCAACTATCTTATCGTTAAATATCTTTCAGGTCATGCATATGGCAGTCAAGTTTTCCCTTATCAGTAAAATGAGAAACAACTTTCAGTATAAATAAACCCAATATATCATTACGCCTGTATATAAACCCTCAAACACGTGGGCAGTATCTACATGGTTCACTTGGATACTAAAGGGTTACTAAGCAACTGCTCTGTTATAACCTTGACCTCTTAATTCAACCTCCAAACGATTGATATTTACCGGTAAGTATCTTTTCCCCGTGAGAACCAACAAGAGCAGTCTTGTAAGGAGCAAGAACAAGATTGCTCTAAGAATGTAGATAGCTTGTGCATCAATAACAGTATTGGATAGTGTATTCTAGTTTGAAAGTAGAATGTATATGTTAGGCTGTGAAAAGTATTCACGTCTACCTCTGAAAAATGACAGTTACAAAAATCTTGTTTAAAAGTTGATGTCACCCTGCATTATTATACACAAAATGATGAATAAAAACAAAACAAATATATCAGTCAAATACAAGTACTTATATGAACATCTCCTAGAACAGCGCAATCACATTGCTTAAAGGGAGAATATGATCTTCGTTTAGGTCTTTGACTGTTCATTAAACTAGTATGATTGTATTGTTGATGGTGCTTCTATTAGTGTCCCTGCTTACTTGTGTTGTTGAGGGTGCTTCTATTACTGTCCCTGTTTCTTTGTATTGTTGATGGTACTTCTGTTAGTGTCCCTGTTTCTTTGTATTTGTTGTTGGTGCTTCTATTAGTGTCCCTGTTTACGTGTGATGTTGATGGTGCTTCTATTACAGTCCCTAATTATTTGTGTTGTTGATGGTGCTTCTATTAGTGTCTATGCTTTATGTGTTGTTGATGGTGCTTCTATTAGTGTCCCTGCTTCTTTGTGTTGTTGATGATGATTCTAACAGTGTCTCTGTTTATATGTGTTGTTAATGGTGCTTCTGTTAGTCTCCCTACTTATTTTGTTTTGCTGAATGTGTTTCTATTACATTCCCTACTTATCTGTGTTGTTGATGTTGCTTCTATAATGTCCCCGCTTCTTTGTGTTAGTGATGGTGCTTCTATTAGTGTCCCTGCTTATTAGTGTTGTTGATGGTGCTTCTATAATGTCCCTGCTTATTTGTGTTGTTGATGTTGTTTCTGTTACTGTCCCTGCTTATTTGTGCGTTTGTTTGATGGTGCTTCCATTTCTGTCTACGCTTGTTTGTGTTGCTGATGGTGCTTCTATTAGTGTCCCTACTTATTTGTGTTGTTGAATGTGTTTCTATTATATTCCCTACTTATTTGTGTAGCTGATGGTGCTTCTGTTACTGTCCCTGCTTATTTGTGTTATTGATGGTGTTTCTGTTGCTGTCCCTGCTTATTTGTGTTGTTGATGGTGTTTCTGTTACTGTCCCTGCTTATTTGTGTAGTTGGTTGTGTTTCTGTTACTGTCCCTGCTTATTTGTGTAGTTGATGGTGTTTCTGTTACTGTCCCTGCTTAATTGTGTAGTTGATGGTGTTTATGTTACTGTCCCTGCTTATTTGGGATACCATTACTTCCCAAAACTGTCTCTATTTCTGCTAGTGTTTCTCCTTTTGCTGCTAGTTGCATCCCAATTTGATTTGCAAAAAATAATACATCAGCCATTATTACCACAATAACCAGAAGCACAAACTGTAAGATTGTTCTATTATCCATTACTCATCAAAACAAGTAAAGCTTAATTGTGTTTGTTTCTTCTACAACTAGAGGGGTCCTGTGTGACCAATAGGTCTAAGAATGCATGCCCTTACGACATCTCAACGTGTGCGTGTTTGTTCTAGTACCCGCGTGGGTACGTAAGAAAGCTTGCCAGTAGCTTTCACAAAGTAACTGATTCTTCTTTGGATTTTTTTTTTGGTTTCTTCCTCCACCAGATAAACCAGCCCCTATGCATAACCTAAAAGTGATGTTAAACTCAAAACATTCAGTAAAGGTTTTGTCACATATGTATACCAACAACAATTACACTTCACCACTGCTCTGCACTATTGTTGTTTTCTTCAAAATTACATGATCAATTGGAAATAATGAATCAAAACTTGAAACTTTGCTTTGATAAGACAATTTCTGGTCTATTTGTTTAATTTCATTTACTGGCCTGGCCATCAAGTGGTTTTGCTGTTTTTTCATAGTATTCAGCGCGTTCCTTACATTACTGCCATAGTAATTAAGCATTCTCCATAAATTACTGCCCCAGTCATAAGGCGATTTCTTTACATTTCTGTCAAAGTCATTAAATGCTCTCCTTACATTACTGCCCCAGTCATCAAGCACTCTCCTTACATTACTGCCCCAGTCATCAAGCGCTCTCTTTACATTACTGCCCCAGTCATCAAGCACTCTCCTTACATTACTGCCCCAGTCATCAAGCGCTCTCCTTACATTACTGCCCCAGTCATCAAGCACTCTCCTTACATTACTGCCCCAGTCATCAAGCGCTCTCCTTACATTACTGCCCCAGTCATCAAGCGCTCTCTTTATATTACTGTCCCAGTCATCAAGCGCTCTCCTTGCATTACTGTTTCAGTCATGAAGCGCCCTCTTTGCATTAATGACCCAGTCATCAAGCGCTCTCCTTGCATTACTGACCCAGTCATCAAGCGTTCTCCTTTCATTACTGTTTCAGTCATCAAGCGCTCTCCTTGCATTACTGACCCAGTCATCAAGCGTTCTCCTTGCATTACTGTTTCAGTCATCAAGTGCTCTCCTTGCATTACTTACCCAGTCATCATGCGCTCTCCTTGCATTACTGTTTCAGTCTTCAAGCGCTCTAGTTACATTACTGACATAGTCATCAAGCGCTCTCCTTACATTACTGTCCCAGTCATCAAGCACTCTCCTTACATTACTGGTCCTGTCGAAAAGCGATCTCTTTGCATTAATGACCCAGTCATCAAGCGCTCTGCTTGCATTACTGTCGCAGTAATCATGCGCGCTCCCTACATTTCTGCTCCAGTCATCAAGCGCTCTAATTACATTACTGTCCCAGTAATCAAGCGCTCTCCTGGCATTACTGTTTCAGTCTTCAAGCGCTCTCCTTGCATTACTGTTTCAGTCTTCAAGTGCTCTCCTTACATTTCTGATCCAGTCATCAAGCGCTCTCCTTACATTACTGACCCAGTCATCAAGCGCTCTCCTTGCATTGCTGTTTCAGTCTTCAAACGCTCTAGTTACATTACCGACCCAGTCATCAAGTGCTCTCCTTGCATTACTGGTCCTGTCAAAAAGCGCTCTCTTTGCATTACTGTTTCAGTCATCAAGCGCTCTCCTTACATTACTGTTTCAGTCTTCAAGCGCTCTCCTTACATTACTGTCCCAGTCATCAAGCGCTCTCCTTACATTACTGGTCCTGTCAAAAAGCGCTCTCTTTGCATTACTGTTTCAGTCATCAAGCGCTCTGCTTGCATTACTGTCGCAGTCATTAAACGCTCTCCTTACATTTCTTCTCCAGTCATCAAGCGTTCTAATTACATTATTGTCCCAGTAATCAAGCGCTCTCCTTGCATTACTGTTTCAGTTTTCAAGCGCTATTCTTACATTTCTGCTCCAGTCATCAAGCGCTCTCCTTACATTACCGTCTCAGTCATCAAGCGTTCTCCTTATGTTACTGACACGTTTATCATGGGCAACATTTGTGGCTATTATTTTGTTTTGAAACTGTCTTTAACAATGATCATTAAACGTATAATATATTACTATAAAACTCGTCTGTATAGAGATTGTTATGACTGTATACTATTCGATCGCGATATGGCATCGAAGTCCAGTGTCATGCATAAATGTCTTCCTTTGAGATTGTTAAACGTGTAGATTCTGCACCCATGCTTAACGATCTGCAGTTAGATCGTTCTGATCATACATTTGTAACAATTTTATTTTATGGTTGTGAAGATTTGAAAATGTATCTGTTAAATGGAGACGTTCCTAATGAATACATCAGATGCATGACCAAGGTCAAGGAAACATCATCTGATTTATATGGTGCAATTAGTCTAAAGTACAAAAGCCGATCAATGTTCAAAATAAATCTCGCATGATTGGATTCTTGATCTAAATTATAACCAAATTATATAACGTAACGTATAACGAGTTTAAATATATCCTAATTTCAGTATACTGAATACCTCAAGAACATTTTAATTTATGTTGAAAACATTTATCTCATTTATCATGACCCAATAAATAACCTCAAGTAACAAAAGCTAGAATTGTTAAAACAAAACCAACTTTTATATTCAATAATGGAATGCAAAGGTGTCAACTTCTTCCAAAGGTAGGCATTTTTTCCTCTATAAACAGGAAATGAAGTTTAAAAATTAATCATTGGCTCTACATCAAAATATATAATTACCTCTGTGATTATTCACAGTGAATAATCATAGACTCCTTGTAGAACGTTCGCAGAACATTGGGAAAAATAACCACATCACAACAGTGTCATATCTGACAGAAGGCCACCACTGTTTGTTCAACTGTCCGTCCTTTTCAATTGAAAGTTCCCAATTTCTGGGACTATATTTATATACTCATGTATATGTTATGAAATTTAGATAACTATTTTCAACAGAAATTGTTTTCACCACTGGTAAAACTATTTTCTACCTAAACGTCACATTAGTATACACTACGACTGATAGATTGTACAACTTAAAATGCTTAGGAGTATCGATGTAAATGACGAATGATTTTCATATATATTATTCACAAAGTACTGCATATATACTTTTATGTTTCCGAATGCTACATAAAAAGTTCTCTGTTTCCAAAATATAAAAATATACACATTCAGTGTTTCCGGAATACTCCATATATACACGACGCTTGATGTTTTCAAAATACATATACACGTTTAATGTTTCCAAAGTACCGCATATTTACGTTTTCTGGTTTCTAATACGACATATACTCGTGTTATGTTCCCAAATGTTGCATATACACGTTTTGTTTCCAACTGCTGCATATACATGTTTATTGTTTCCCAATTCTTCTTATACACGTTTTCTTTCCAAATATTGCATATACACATTTACTGTTTCAAAATACTTCATATGCACGTTTTCTGCTGCCAACTACTGCATATACTTTTTCCAAATGCTGCATATACACGTTTTCTGTTTCTAAATAATGTGCGTACACGTTTTTTGTTTCCAAATACTTCATGTACACTTTTTCTGGATCAAATCATGCATATACACGTTGTTTTTTTCAAATACTGCATATACATGTTTCCGTTTCCAAATCCTGCATATACACGTTTTCTGTTTCCAAATACTGTATATACACGTTTTATGTTTCCAAATACTTCATATACACCGTTTCTGGATCCCAATACTGCATATGCACGATTCATTTCCTAATACTGCATATATCAACTGTGTTTTCAAATGCTGCATATACATGTTGTGTTACCAAATATTACGTTTACATGTTTCCGTTTTCAATACTGTATTTGCATGTTTTGTTTCCAAATACTGCAAACACATATTTTTTTCCAAATACTGCGTGTACAAGTTTTGTTTCCAAATAATGCATATGTGTTCTGGATCCAACTACTGCATATACACGTTTTCCGTTTCCAACTACTGCTTATACAGGTTTTTTTTATTTACATCCTAAAATTGCTGCATATTCACCTTATCCAAAACACACTTTGTCATCACCACTTCCAAATTGTTTGTTTTTCTTTTACGCTAGCTGCTCGTACCCTTTAAAAAATATCAAGGTTTGTTTTTGTTCGTGTTTTTTAAGACGTTTATTAATGATTAATGTCATACTGTGTTGACCTATTTACACAAAACCATGACAACATCATAGAAGCGGATGAGTCTATCAAAACGAGTGCAGGCCTCTCTTTCGGGTTCTGTCAGACTGTAAATGCGAACATACAGAAGCATGGAATCATTAGCATGAAAGGCTGAACCGCTTTTCTGCACGTATTAGAAATGCTGAATCTGCACGTCTTGTGCACAGATTCGTGGCATTGTGTTATTATAAAATACAAATTACCGGTTATTATATAAATTCAGCATATTTCGTTTCTTTTCTTTGTGCTGATTTAAGCACCACTTCAAGCACATGTTGATTATGTCATGCTAAGGGAATGGGAGCCATCGTTTAGTCTTCTAGCATACGTTTTAAGCGTCAACAAATGACGACATCTAAATACGCACGTGAATGCCAATAATGTTCTCTATAGCCTAACCTTTGACCCCGCCGTCAAATCATTTTGGAATGGTAACATACATGGATATACCCGTCCTTTTCCGTGTGGTATTCCATGTATATCTGCCCCATCGTCATAGTCCTTCCTGGGAACAAAATATATGGTCTAAAATTAGGAAGATTTAATTCAAATTGAAAAGAATCAGTAACACCTGTTGAAAACAGAACTGGCAGGAAAAAAAGAGGTTGGGATGAAAAGAGCTACAAGCACGGACATTTCCGTTCCAGATCATGCTCTCGTGTAACTATTTACCTGTATTTTATTCGATAATTCCTTTTCCATAAGTAATTTTCATTCAAAGCCAACAATTCCTTGATTAAATCCTAAATTATGATGTTTTTCGAGTTTCTCCTTTCTAAACTAAATCCCTTATGTAATTAATTCAAAATCGATACCTTATCGGCCATCAGTTACTTTGCCCTGAACATAGCCTTTAATACTTGATTTGCAAATTATGCTTTTCTGAGTTGAAAAATATCTGTATCGGAAAAACGTAATCGCCTTTGACGATTTTGGCGACAAGTGGCGCCAGCATAGACATATTCAGGTAATGTGCGTGCTTTTAAATTCTTTCCTAACCTTCGACAAGCACATATGAAAACCATAAAGCGTCCCTAGCGGTGCATCACAGATGTCAATAAACTGGGCCGATGAGAAACTAAATTATGGGAAACACGCGATTCCATGGTCAATGCGATGCAGAAAATGTAGGATCTTACACGATGGTTACTTTCAAATGAAATTCATAAAATATTTTTAACAATTTCTTACTTTTGCGAGCTTGGGAAGTATGATTTCAGGGTTTACAGCAATTTTCTTTATGAAATTAGCAATGAACACTAATAAACGATTGTATTATATTGCGATTGTATTATATTGCGATTGTATTATATTGCGATTGTATTATATTACGATTGTATTATATTGCGATTGTATTATATTACGATTGTATTATATTGCGACTTGTATTATATTGCGATTGTATTATTTTGCGATTATATTATATTGCGATTATATTATATTGCGATTGTATTATATTACGATTGTATTATATTGTGATTGTATTATATTGAGATTGTATTATATTACGATTGTATTATATTACGATTGTATTATATTGCGATTGTATTATATTGCGATTGTATTACATTGCGATTATATTATATTGCGATTGTATTATATTGCGATTGTATTATATTGAGATTGTATTATATTACGATTGTATTATATTACGATTGTATTATTAAGTGTCAATATTTTATTTAATGACACCGTAATACTGTGCAGCAAACCTATAATATTGTCCAGTAACAGGACACCAAGGAGTATTCAAAGCCTAAATAATTACACTGTGATAATGTGCAGTAACATGACACCAAGGATATTCAAATGCATACAGAATTACATTGTAATATTATCATGTATATTTGATTTAATTTATATTTCATTTAATATAATTGTTTGTTAGTTTTAATTTTTTTCTATTCCATTACATGTTATTGTAATGTGAATTTATTTACTGAATTTGACATTCTCCAGAAATTCATTTTCCAGAAATTCAGTACAGTTTACCTGACTGTTTTTCGTAAGCACTAATAATAGAAACTTTGTATCTAATGCTGACCTAGTTCCTGACCTTGATTTAGAAATCAGTGGGAGTCGAAGTAAACAAATTTTTTAAAATTCTTTCTCTGAGTAAAATTCATAAAGTAAAATCGAGGCCATACTTGGAATACGTTACAAATAATATGTATCAATTAGGTTTTTCCAGTGGATTGACCCAAATCCGGGCATCTGTTTTGTGTCGTGGCTATATTTAATATTGATGTTTTGAGAAAGAATAGCCATTCAGTGCACTAACACTGGAGAAGTCCAAGTGTTTTATGTTGTGACCATTTTTTGGCTAATTATTTTGTTTTCTTCAAATTATTTTGAATTCCAAGATATTTCTTTTTGTGTTCTAAATTAGTTCCTGGACAAAGACAACTCTCGAATGTTACACATAATTCAAATTGGGATATTATTATTTTTTCTATTTCAACAAAGAACTGTTGACAACTCAGTACGACGCTGACCACAGGATACGTCATCAAATTCCATTTTGGATTTCATTCTTATTTCAGCTCAGTTTATTAGGACTTTTTATTACTAAAACTTCTATTTTTAAATTCTTGGATTACTCTTGGATTGATTTTGAATTTGTTTCGTAAAATAGATAGTTATTTTTCTCATTTGTATCTTGTTTTTCTAGGGAAATAAATTATTTGTTAAATTTTACAAAGCTTGTTGCCTTCACTCTTTACTTGTTGCGTTTTGTGAGAACCTAAACGTAGCAATATTGTGCAGTAAAATGACACCTATGATATTCAAATGCCTAAAAAATTACTTTGTAATAGTGGGTAGTAACATGACACCAAGGATATTCAAATTCCTAAACAATTATACTGTAATAATATGTTATAACATGACATCGAAGGATATTCAAATGCCTAAAAAATTACTTTGTAATAGTGGGTAGTAACATGACACCAAGGATATTCAAATTCCTAAACAATTATACTGTAATAATATGTTATAACATGACATCGAAGGATATTCAAATGCCTAAAAATTTACTTTGTAATAGTGGGTAGTAACATGACACCAAGGATATTCAAATTCCTAAACAATTATACTGTAATAATATGTTATAACATGACATCGAAGGGTATTCACATGCCTAAAAAATTACTTTGTAATAGTGGGTAGTAACATGACACCAAGGATATTCAAATGCCTAAACAATTATACTGTAATACTGTGTTGTAACATGAAAGCAAGTGGTATTCAAATGCCTAAACAATTACACTGTAATATTATGTAATAATATGACTTTGAGTGGTATTCACATGCCTAAACAATCACACTGTAATATTGTGCAGTAAAATGATACCAATGATATTCAAATGGCTAAACAATTAGACTGTAATATTGTGTAATAATATGACAGCGAGTGGTATTCAAATGCCTAAACAATTACACTGTAATATTGTGCAGTAAAATGATACCAATGATATTCAAATGCCTAAACAATTAGACTAATATTGTGTAATAATATGACAGCGAGTGGTATTCAAATGCCTAAACAATTACACTGTAATATTGTGCAGTAAAATGATACCAGTGATATTCAAATGCCTAAACAATTAGACTGTAATATTGTGTAATAATATGACAGCGAGTGGTATTCAAAGCCTAAACAATTACACTGTAATATTGTGCAGTAAAGTGATACCAATGATATTCAAATGCCTAAACAATTAGACTAATATTGTGTAATAATATGACAGCGAGTGGTATTCAAATGCCTAAACAATTACACTGTAATATTGTGTAGTAAAATGATACCAATGATATTCAAATGCCTAAACAATTAGACTGTAATATTGTGTAATAATATGACAGCGAGTGGTATTCAAATGCCTAAACAATTACACTGTAATATTGTGCAGTAAAGTGATACCAATGATATTCAAATGCCTAAACAATTAGACTGTAATATTGTGTAATAATATGACAGCGAGTGGTATTCAAATGCCTAAACAATTACACTGCAATATTGTGTAGTAAAATGATACCAATGATATTCAAATGCCTAAACAGTTACACTGTAATATTATGTAGTAATATGACTGCGAGTGGTATTCTAATGCCTAAACAATTACACTGTAAACTCCTTAATATTATAAAAATATATTTCCCATTCAGACGTTGATGTTCTTTTCAAAACATAGAAAGGACGCGTTTGTAGCTGTACAGCCAGTTTTATCAAATATCCGGACCTATGATCTATATATAGACGCCTGTGTGTCGTCATTATCTTTAAACCTCATGATCCATATATCGTTGTGCGTGTTTCACCAGTAAATGTGAATATTTCTGAACAACATTTTCTGAAGATGTAATATGTATTTTTAACAGGATTAATGATAATGGTATTTACATTTGTATTTTGTATTGTGTTATGATAAAGCATTACAAATAAGAATGTGCATCTGTATTACATTGTTACAGAAACTAACTATTACTTATGACCGTAGTCCTTAAAATATCAAAGATAGTTCTGAAGTTTGCATTCTGATTTATGTTTACTATTTTAATATGCTAGTAACGCGGCATCAGACAACTGTCCAACGCTCTTTCTCGCAGTCAATCTCGATCAACGGTCTTGAGACAACAATCATTGTTAAAGTCATTCAATCGACTCGTGCATGGCAGTTAGCAAGGGGGGGGGGGGCATTTGCCCGGATTTTTACAAATGCTTTGTGCAGTATATATAAAAGGCACCTTTAATTTGGGCACCCACCCACCCCACAGAAAAATTCATGATGATACCCATGGTCTTTGACATATTATTGGGCTTGCAAAAAACAACCAGTAAAGAGATATGAAACAAATTAGCCAGGATTAGTAAGATTACTTGAATTTATAATGCGTATGACACAGAATACCGGCATTCGGATTAGTTTCGTATGAGGAGGCTGTAAGGACTAGCACGTCTTGTTCAGTCAATCCCGGTTTCAACCTTGAAGTTTATTCTGTTTTAATGGCCTATGGAAAGATATAGCTTAAATTAAACCTGATAAATTTATTTCCATTGTTTCCATATATTTATCCCGCTTACCACTTCGTAATACCTCTCCTAGCTACCAATGAAGACATATTAGAAGCTTCTCAGTAAGTGGAATATTATTTGAAACATAAAAGCTTCATTTAGATTGATCCTAATATTTTATTCCGTAGCGAACCACGAGTTGTGTCTTTGATTGGAAATTCCTTTGGCAATTGATGTCTAAGACCTTCTAAAAATAAAGATTCATAACAACTAGATTGAAGCTAGCGCATGCAAATCAGATTTGGGTGCATAAGTTATGTTCCTGCTAAAGCTTTACATCCGGCCTCGATCGCTCGAGGTGTCTCAGCATCATAATTTCACGTTCACATCATCGTCTGTTATAATTTGGGTTGACACTCCTCGATGTAACAAGAATGAATGAACACAACCATTGATAGTCTGCAAGACTATATTTAGAAGGCAAGACGGATAAATAAATTTTTCCTACATGTTTTAGATACATTACAAACGCAAAGTTATGAATTAATGGCGTCTTATAAGATTTATAAAACAGAAGTACCTCAATAGGAATAAAGCGAGTAAATCATACATTTTCTGTAAATGTTCAGAGGCACATAATTATCTGGTATGGACTGATGGATGGGGAAAATGTGCGAGAAGTATTTTTCCTGTATGACAATATCTCATTGGAATAAAAATGTCTCACTGGGCAATCCATTGTTTGAGCATAATTCTGGCATTTCCAAAAATATTGTTTCTAACATACATCAGAAGGTTATAAACACAACGGACCACTCTATTTCAGTTAAGAAGGAGGTTACTTAATGAAATGGACCACCACTCTATTTCTGTTTGTAGTGAGGTCACTAATGAAATGGCCCACCACTCGTTTTTAATAAGTACTTTAGTACTGAGGGGAAGTAAAGACGAAATTATTTCCTTCCAAAACGTATGTTACATTAAAGGCACACTAATCGCACAACATTGAAACCTCTTTTCATTACAAAAGATATTGGAAAAGGATATATATATATATATATATATATATATATATATATATATATATATATATATATATATATATATATATGGTTTGGTAACAGTATTCTTACACGATGAATCCTCTCTAGCAGGAATGTTTGAAACATGAAATTCAACATTTGTAACCAAATTTGACCTTTTGAAAGAATTATTGTAAATTTCACTCACTGAAAGAGCAAACAATATTTCGGCTTTTGCAACTACCGACTTTATCAATATAATGTGGTGCCGTTTGGTATGAAAAGTTCTCCGTCAACGTTCCAGCGTTTAGTGAACAAGATATTATCAGGTCTAGATAACTGTGACGTGTACATCGATGGCGTTAACATCTACAATAATACTTGCAAAGATCGTTTGGAAACTATTGACTGAATGATGCAAATTTGAGAAGTAATTTAGGTAAAGGTGGGTTTTGCCGTGCTTGTGTTATATTCTAGGACATATTGTGGACACAAGTACGTTACATCTGTGGAAGATAAGGTCAAATGTTATCTCTAAATTCCCTGTGCCCATCAGTACAAAGAAACTCATGCAAATTTGGGGTATGGCTGGATATTTTTGGAAATTTTACTCAATTTGTTCTATAACTGCTGAACCCCTAAATACTTTGTTGTCTGACAAATCTCAGGAGACTTTTGATAAATTAAAGGTCATATTTAAAGTTGCAAGAGTTCTTTCAGTTCCAGATTTCAGTCAATCATTTAAAATATATGTTGATCAAGTTATGTACGGTTTGGCGGAATATTGATTCAAGAAGATGAAATGACGTGGATCATCCAATGTGTTAATTTTTCTAAAGTAATTAAAAAGTACCAGATAAATTATTCCACGATCGAGAATAACTGCTTGGCTTTGATATCGGCCTTGCATCATTTTAAAGAGTATATCCGTTCAGCTCCTTCACCGATTATTGTATTCAGTTAACAAAATGATAAGCAAAAATTAGTTGAGATAGAGTTTGATGTTGCAGGAATACAATATTGACAATAAGCACATCGATGGAAAAGATAATCTGATTGAAGATGCGTGAATGGAAATACTATATTACTTTTTGTATATTTTGCGACATTCGTAAAACATTTTCCTATGTAAATTTAATTATTATAATATCTTATGTATATTTGATTAATATGTAAAGGAAAGCTTTATTTTATAAATCGTCTTAAGTTTATTAGAACACGTGCTATGTATACCTACACAAGGTGCTTAACTTTTAAATATTTTAGTCGACTGTAAAGGATACTTGTAAACAACACATTACATAACTAACTGTTGTCCATGATCATAAATGTTAATTTAAGATGATATGTAATCAGACACACTATGATCTGTAATGAAGCACAATATGATTTATAATCAGGCAGATCATGATACGTAATTAGGCACATTATGATACGTAATTAGGCACACCATGATACGTAATCAACCACAATATGGCCTGTAATCAGACACAATATGATCTGTAACCAGGCATACTATGATCTGTAATCAGGCACTCTATGATCTGTAATGAAGCACAATATAATCTGTAAGCAGGCACATTATGGTCATTAATCAGGCTCTCTGATCTGTCATCAGGCACATAAAGATCTACAATCTGTTATCATACATTCTATATTTATAATCATGCATACTATGGTATGTATTCAGCACGCTATGATATTTAATCAGGCAAGCTATGATATGTAATCAGGAGTCACTAGCAGTCTGTGATCAGATCAACTAGATCTGTAATCAGGCACACTATGATCTGTATTACGGCCCACTATGATCTGTAATCAGGCACACCATGGTCTGTAATCAGGCACACTATTATCTGTAATACGTCCCACTATGATCTGTAATCAGGCACACTATGGTCTATAATACTGCACACTATGATATGTAATCAGGCACGCTATGATCTACAGTATATTATCATGCATTCTATATTTACAATCCTGCACGCTATGATATGTAATCAGGCACGCTATGATATGTAATCAGGCACACTATGATATGCAATCAGGCACACTATGATATGTAATCAGGCACACTATGATATGCAATCAGGCACACTATGATATGTAATCAGGCACACTATGATATGTAATCAGGCACACTATGATATGCAATCAGGCACACTATGATATGTAATCAGGCACACTAGCAGTCTGTAATCAGCCCACTATGATCTGTAATCAAGCACACTATGATCAGTAATCAGGCACACTATGATCTGTAATACGACCCACTATGATCAGTAATCAGGCACACTATGATATGTAATCAGGCACTCAATCATCTTAGGTATCTTCTGATTCCTACCATTTGATAAGTATGACAAGAACTGCAGTATTTACAAACATCACTTTTGATTTTTGGTCAATAAAAGTGAGTAAAAATCTTGTGATAATACTTATTATTCCCTAAATGACCTTCCAAAGAAGTTCCAGACTAAGTATTTCCTGTCTGTAAGATTTTGGAACTACAATTTGATAGTTCACTGACCACTCATCACCATCAGGTACCACGGGAGGTCTTCATTTTCTCATAAGAATTCAACTTTTAATGAAATAATAGACAGGTACTTTAGTGGTTTCAGTTTCACTAATGGCCCTTTGATACAAATATGAGATCCTGGGATCTTTTTCCTGTTCGACGACAAGTAATTGTCGTTTGTCACCCTGATTAGAATAAAGAGAATGAATGGTCAAAAGAGGATCACCTTAGATAGATACCTTTTGATTGATCCAAACAATGAGTGAAAGTGACCTCATAAAATGCCTGCCCAGTACATTGTCAACTAAAGGAATACTTTCCTTATCAACATCATTCCCAAGAGCTTTCTTTGCCATAGCTCTGGTAACTGCACGTGCTTGGTATAAATCATGGAATTCTGTTTCAATTAGATCCACTTTCTGATCCAAACTAGGCTTGTCAGTTACTTGTAGATTAACCACAACCTTGTCTCCAGCTAGGTCGTTGCCTAGTGATAAATGAATCCCCTCAACGGCTAAAACATATACTGTTCCGACTGTCACAGGTCCTGCGACTAAGTCTGATGACAAATTTAAACAATGGAGAGGAACATTAACAAAGGCGAACTCCACTCCCTGAATAAGTACTTTCTCACTAGGAGAAGACTTCCCATGAAAAAAGGCTAAGTACCTGACACTAAAAGACTCTTAGAAGCTTATGTGTCCCTTAACATTTTAATATGGATGGAATTGGCCAAATCACCCAAGATTGATATAGTACCTTCGATATGAATGTTTCATAATTCTCCATAATACAATCAAATTTATTCCTTTCAATACATGACCGTGACCTTTACCTCTTAGAAATATGAGCATTTGGAATAAATCTGTCTTGATTCTGATGCTTATTTTTCAATTTGTAGCAATCAGAAATAACATGTCATTTCTTCTTGCAATGGGTACACATAGGAAGAGACAAGTAGACAAGGATGTTTGGTCAAGCTTATCAGAAGCTTGCTTTTTTTAAAAAGTTGTGCCAGATTGAGATTTAGAAGGGCTTATAATAGGCTGAAATTCTTTTCTGTCAGAAGACTGCTGAGTGGAAGACTTGCCTATAAAAGGAAATGAGCTAAAGAATACTCGTCAGCGGCACGAGTAGCATTTTCCAAGGTTTCGACTTTACGCTCATCAAGATAAGTTTTAATGTCACTATGGACACAATTCTTAAACTCTTCAAGTAACACAAGTTGTTTGAGACTTTCATAATCTTGATAAACTTTCTTAGCTAAGCATCATCTATCAAATAACTGTTCTTCTTCTCTTGCAAATTCTACATGAGTTTGTCCAGCTTCTTTTTTTACAGTTTCTAAATTTTTGCCGATAAGCCTCAGGGACTAACTCATAACCCTTTATGATGCATTCCTTAACCAGATCATAGTCACCACTTTGCTATAGTTACAGTGAATAGAAAATGTTTCTAGCTTTACCAGTAAGTACACATTGTATTAATAGAGTCCAATGCTCCCTTGGTCATTTGAAATGTTCCGCATTTTTTCTTCTTCAAAATGAGGGTAATATTTGTCTACTTCTTTTTCTCTCAAAGGGGGCACTAACTTAATATTCTTTGTAACATTCGATGGTAAATGAATTTGCTCTTTCTGTAACTGCATTTGTTCTTTCTGTACCTGCATTTATCTCTCTCTCCTGTTTCTCCGCTAGTAACTGCATTTGTTTCTTTTTCTCTTTCCTCTTTCTCCAATAACATTTGTTTATCTTCTTTCTGTAACTGCATTTGTTTTTCTTCTTTATCTTTCTGAAGCTCCAGCTTTCTTAACTCTAATTCTATTTTGTATTTTAATTTTAATTCCTTTACTTTTATGACAGAGTCTGATACAGACTTACTGATCGAAACCAAAACACTTTTATCCAAAACATTCTTTTCTACTTTTTATTTCTTGCTTCGTTGCCTCAGAAAGATCATATTTTTGGCAAGTTGAATCAATTCATCTTGTTTCAAAAGCTTTAATTGCTTCTGGGTAAGATTTGAAAGAAAGAATTCTACTTTTGATGACATTGTAAAAAAGCTTGTTGATTTCACTAACGATTTCTAAAATGGGAAATAATACTTGGGATTTTAAAAAACAAAATAAAAAAACAAAGAGAATTTATATTTAAAAAAACAAATTTTTTCTGAGATATTTTAGCCAAAATTGATATATCAAAAGGACGAGGGACCCAATTTTCTTTGTTACGTATTAAGGCTCTTATAACATGTAACGAGATAAAGCGAAGACAAGCTTTACAAAATTTAACAAATAATTAATTTCTCTAGAAATATCAAGGTAAAAATGATAAAAAGAACTTACAGTTTTACGAATAAAATCCAAAAATAATCCAAGAATTAAACAAATAGATGTCCTCGTAATAAAATGTCCTATGAAACTGAGTTCGAATCTCGATAAAATCCAAAACGGAAGGTGATGACGTATGATATGGTCAAGCGTCGTACTGATGTGTCAACAGTTCTTTGTATTATCACATAAAATAATATTCCAAATTGAATTCTGTATAATTTCGATAAATGTCCTGGTCCAATAATTAATTTAGAGGACAAGTATTTCCAGGGGAAAATGATCTCTTGGAATCCAAATAATTTGAAGAAAAAATAAATAATTAGCCCAAAACCTGGTCACAACATAAAACACCTGGACTTCTCCAGCGTTAAGGCAAGAATAACTATTATTTCTCAAAACATCATCAATAAATCTGGCTACAACGCAAAACATATGCCCCGATGTGGGTCAATCCTCTGGAAAACCTAATTGATACATGTTATTTGTCATTTGCTCCAAGTATTGCCTCGAGACCACTTTATGAATCTTACTCTGAGAAAGAATTAAAATAATAAAACATGTTGTTTACTACAACTCTTACTGATTTCCGTATCAAGGTGAGGAACTAGCTCAGCATTAGATACAATGTTTTTATAAGTTGTTTACGTAAATAATTAAACAAATCAGTCAGAACTGAACTCTGTTCCAGTAAATAAAGTTACATTGCAATAGCAAGTAATGGAATGTAAAAGGTTTAAAACTTACAAACAAACAATTTAATTAAATCAAATATGAATTAAATCAAATATACATAGCACTAAAAACACTAATTTTTTCATACTTGTACGTCTGATATATACATCAAACATGCTTGAACAAAACGATACAATTTAACCGGTATTAAAGTAGGAAAATCAACTGCCGTCTGTACATAGAAAGATTAAACAGTAAATAACAGTCTTTTCAACTGGTTCATGTCTAGGAGGATGTCTAGGAGGATGCATTGTAGGAGGGTGTCAGGAGGAGGCATAGGAGAATGTCTAGTAGGCAGCTTAGGAGGAGGTCTAGTAGGATGCATGGGATGATGTTTAGTAGGATGCATAGGAGGATGTCCAGGAATATATTTAGCGAAGCATAGGAGAACATATAGCAAGATGCATATGAGGATGTCTAGGATGAAGCGCTGGAGGTTGTCTAGTAGGATGCATAGGAGAATGTCTGGAATGATATTTAGGGAAGCAGTGGAGTATCTTAAGTAGAATACACAGAAGGTTGTCTAGGAGAATATTTAGCGAAGTATAGGAGGATATCTAGTAAGATGCATAGGAGGATGTCTAGTAGGATGCATAGGAAAATGCCTAGGAGCATAGTTAGGGAAGCATGGGATGATGTCTAGGAGGATGTATAGGAGGATATCTAGTAGGCTGCATAGGAGGATGTCTAACAGGAAGCATATGAAGAATTCAAGAAAAATGCACGGGATGATGTCTAGTATGCTGCATAGGTCGATGTATAGGAGGATGCATAGGATTATGTCTAGTAGGCTGCACAGGAGGAAGTATAGTGGGATGTTTAGTAGGATGCATAGGAGGGTGTCTAGTATGCTGCATAGGAGGATGTCAAGTATGCTGCATAGGAGGAGGTCTAGGAGGATGCATTGGATGATGTCTAGTAGGATGACACATAGGGTGGGGTTATGTTTTTACAACTTAAGAATTTTATACACTATGCTAGCAGTGTACCAGTTCTCATACTATACTCTCTTAATGTATATACCTTTGTGATAATCCTTGAAAAATAACTCAGAGAACGTACGAAAAGAAATTTACGATGTGATGTGACAGTACGGTTAGCTAAAACGTCACGGTCGCAATGATAAGCATTCTGGATTAACCCAACACATCTCCAATTCATTGAATGTAATATTTCGTTATTGACAAAAACATACGCATCTAACATTTATTATTACGGCATAACAATATATACTTTGAAATACACATTTCAATCCAATTTCGGGCAATGAAAAAGTGATTTCCCTCACAAATTCACCGATTCAATTCACCTGTTCAAATAACAATTGTCATGGAACGGTATTGAGATCCGAGTCATTTATTAAGCAACACTGTTTCCGGCGGATCTCGTACCAGGATGTATAATCAGGCAAAATAAACTAGTTTCAATTTTTTAAAAGAGCAGTATGGGTGTGACAACGCTAAGACACGTTTTACATTTTTTTGCACAAGACTTACAATCAAACCTGCCTTTAGGATCACATGTAATATGCAATCATCTGTTTTAAGTAGTCATTTTTTCTAGATCCCTTAAGCAAAATGGTTGTCAAAATAAACATATTTTTAGCATCCACCTTTCTTAAGAAGACACAATCAAACCTGCCTTTAGGATCACTTGTAATATACAATCATCTGCTTTAAGCAGTCATTTTTTCTAGATGCCTTAGGCAAGATCGTTGTCAAAATAAACGTTTCTAAGCTACCACCTGCCTTAAGAGGACACTTTCCTCACATACCACTGGTGGCTGATTACGATTGCTTAGACTGTCTATTTAATTTATTTTATGCTTTCCAATCAATTGTAATAATTTGCTTAAATTTCATCTTTGTAATTTTTGCAGGTTTAAGAGTACTGCCAAAGAAATGTCGATACCCTTATTCCTTGATAAAAGATGGGTCGAGAATGTTCATTTGGACTCTCTTGAACCCTGTAAAACTGCTAGAATTTTATTTCGGACAAGAGACAATTTGATTAAAAAATCATCAGCTTTGCCTGGTCGTAAAAGTTCATTACACATGACTGGACCAGGAACAAATAAAGAATATCTTTTCACAAACGAAGTGTGAAATTATCAACCCCATGTCAGTGAAATCATATATATATATATATATTAACAATATTCAGTCAAAACGATTGCCTCACTGTTTCGAAATCACACTTTAAATCAATTTACAAAGAAATTTAAAAGCATCAATATGTATTAACTTTGTATAAATTGAGAAAAGAGAGTAATTTTGTGTTAAAGTACATCATGTATTACAAAACAGGGTTTGCTAGTATGGTCTTCGAACAAGAATAAACTAGACACCTCATACTTTCTAAACACTTTAGCACATGTAATTTGGTCCATAGAGATACAGTAATCACATTTCTGGATGCAAATTATTTGACAGAGATTCATATGTTATAGATACAGTGCACTTTGCCGCCACTCGATAGCTGCTTTGAATCGCCGTCATCGTGTAATATCGCGGCTTCTTTGTTAAGACTCAAACAGAAAAAAGCCGTTTAGAAAAAGAACATATTTATTATCACCAACACAAAATAAAGTGAGTGACAAAATAACGATGAATGAAAGCATTAACTATATAATAATAATTGATACGGTTGTATTATATACTATATAATAATGAAATAACAGATACAGTTGTATTACATACTATATCTTAATGTAATAGCTGATAGAGTTGTATTACATAAAAGATATTACGTTTATCAATGTAAAAATATTTGGCAAAACTATTACTCGACTGTCAGGAAGTCAAAACATCACAGGCTGACCAATAAATGGAATGATCAAACTAATGACAATGTCTGTCTTTGGCAGCCCATATAAAAAATAATAATAATAATGATAATAATAATAATAATAATAATAATAATAAGAAGAAGAAGAAGAAGAAGAAGAAGAAGAAGAAGAAGAAGAAGAAAAAGAAGAAGAAAGAAGCAGAAGAAGAAACTGATGATGATGATGATGATAAAGATGCGTCCCTTCTATGTTTCGTGTAATAATATAATGTTTGTGTTCCTTTGATGAATAGTGCTAATTTTGATAATATAATGTCTAGTGTTCCTTTGATAACATAACGTCAAGTGTTCCTTTGATAATATAATGTCTAGAGTTCCTTTGATAATATAATGTCTAGAGTTCCATTGATAATATAATGTCTAGAGTTCCTTTGATAATATAATGTCTAGTGTTCCTTTGATAATATAATGTCTAGTGTTCCTTTGATAATATAATGTCTAATGCTCCTTTCATAATATAATGTCTAGTGTTCCTTTGATAATATAATGTCTAGTGTTCCTTTGATAATATAATGTCTAGTGTTCCTTTGATAATATAATGTCTAGTGTTCCTTTGATAATATAAGGTCTAGTGTTAGTTTGATAATATAATGTCTAGTGTTAGTTTGATAATATAATGTCTAGTGTTCCTTTGATAATATAATGTCTAGTGTTAGTTTGATAATATAATGTCTAGTGTTAGTTTGATAATATAATGTCTAGTGTTCCTTTGATAATATAATGTCTAGTGTTAGATTAATAATATAATGTCTAGTGTTCCTTTGATAATATACTGTCCAGTGTTCCTTTGATAATATAATGTCTAGTGTTCCTTTGATAATATAATGTCTAGTGTTCCTTTGATAATATAATGTCTAGTGTTCCTTTGATAATATAATATCTAGTGTTCCTTTGATAATATAGCCTAGTTTTCCTTTGATAATATAATGTCTAGTGTTCCTTTGATAACATAATGTCTAGTGTTAGTTTGATAATATAATGTCTAGCGTTCCTTTGATAATATAATGTCCAGTGTTCCTTTGATAATATAATGTCTAGTGTTCCTTTGATAATATAATGTCTAGTGTTCCTTTGATAATATAATACCTAGTGTTAGTTTAATAATATAATGTCCAGTGTTCCTTTGATAATATGCTGTCCAGTGTTCCTCTGATAATATAATGTCTAGTGTTCCTTTGATAATATAATGTCTAGTGTTCCATTGATAATATACTGTCCAGTGTTCTTTTGATAATATAATGTCTAGTGTTCCTTTGATAATATAATGTCTAGTATTCCTTTGATAATATAATGTCTAGTGTTAGTTTGATAATATAATGTCTAGTGTTAGTTTGATAATATCATGTCTAGTGTTCCTTTGATAATATAATGTCTAGTGGTCCTTTGATAATATAATGTCTAGTGTTCCTTTGATAATATAATGTCTAGTGTTTGTTTGATAATATAATGTCTAGTGTTCCTTTGATAATATAATGTCTAGTGTTCGTTTGATAATATCATGTCTAGTGTTCCTTTGATAATATAATGTCTAGTGTTCCTTTGATAATATAATGTCTAGTGTTCCTTTGATAATATAATGTCTAGTGTTTGTTTGATAATATAATGTCTAGCGTTCCTTTGATAATATAATGTCCAGTGTTCATTTGATAATATAATGTTCAGTGTTCCTTTGATAATATAGCCTAGTTTTCCTTTGATAATATAATGTCTAGTGTTCCTTTGATAACATAATGTCTAGTGTTAGTTTGATAATATAATGTCTAGTGTTCCTTTGATAATATAATATCTAGTGTTCCTTTGATAATATAGCCTAGTTTTCCTTTGATAATATAATGTCTAGTGTTTGTTTGATAATATAATGTCTAGCGTTCCTTTGATAATATAATGTCTAGCGTTCCTTTGATAATATAATGTCCAGTGTTCCTTTGATAATATAATGTCTAGTGTTCCTTTGATAATATAATGTCTAGTGTTCCTTTGATAATATAATACCTAGTGTTAGTTTAATAATATAATGTCCAGTGTTCCTTTGATAATATGCTGTCCAGTGTTCCTCTGATAATATAATGTCTAGTGTTCCTTTGATAATATAATGTCTAGTGTTCCTTTGATAATATACTGTCCAGTGTTCTTTTGATAATATAATGTATAGTGTTCCTTTGATAATATAATGTCTAGTGTTCCTTTGATAATATAATGTCTAGTGTTCCTTTGATAATATAATGTCTAGTGTTTGTTTGATAATATAATGTCTAGCGTTCCTTTGATAATATAATGTCCAGTGTTCATTTGATAATATAATGTCTAGTGTTCCTTTGATAATATAATGTCGTGTTCCTTTGATAATATAATGTCCAGTCTAAGCTTGATAATATCATTTCTAGTGTTAGTATGATAGAATAATGTTTAATGTAAGCTTGATAAAAATGTCTATGGCTCCTTTGCTAATATAATATCTACTGTTCCTTTGATGAAAGAATGTCTAGTGTAAGCTTGATAATAAAATGTCTAGTGTAAGCTTGATAAAATAGTGTATAGTGCAAGATTGAAAATATAATGTATACTGTTCCTTTGATCATATACTCTCTAGTGTAAGCTTGATAAAATAATGTCCAGTCTAAGCTTGATAATAAAATAGTGTAAGCTTGATAAGAAAAGTGTATATTGCTCCTTTGCTAATATAATATCTAGATTTCTTTTAATAACATAATGTATAATGTTAGTTTGATAAAATAATGTCTAGTGCAGGGGTGGGGAAACTACGGCCCGCGGGCCGCATGCGGCCCCCCAAGGGTTTTCATGCGGCCTAGGAACAAGTCATCATTCGCACTGACTCTGTTTATGTTACTCTGTTTATCAAATAAATGTGCTTCTTTTGAAGTTTAAGTTTAAGTTTTCAAATATTAACAACATATTAACAACTGAAAAGTAATTAGATGTTATTTAGAAAAATCTTTGTTCTTGCTATTTCAAATATTAATTATTTTACTTAATGAACTATGCGGCCCGCGACAAGATGTAAATTTGTGTATGCGGCACTTGTACTGGAAAGTTTGCCCACCTCTGGTCTAGTGTAAGCTTGATAATAAAATGTCTAATGGAATCTTGATAAAATAATGTCTAGTGGAATCTTGATAAAATAATCTATAGTGCAAGCCTGATAATATGATGTCTACTGTAAGCTTGATAAAATAATGTCTAGTGTAAGCTTGATAAAATAATGTCTACTGTAAGCTTGATAAAATAATGTCTAGTGTAAGCTTGATAAAATAATGTACTGTGCAAGCTTGATAATATAATGTCTAGTGTTAGTTTGATAAAATAAGGTAATGTGTTAGTTTGATAATATAATGTCTAGTTTTAGCTTGATACTATGGTGTCTAGTGTTGCTGTGACAATATAATGTCTAGTGTTTCTTTGATAATATAATGTCTGGTATTAGTTTCATAATATAATGTCTAGTGTTCCTATGATAATATAATGTCTAGTGTTCCTTTGATAATATAATGTCTAGTGTTTCTTTGATAATATAATGTCTAGTGTTCCTATGATAATATAATGTCTAGTGTTCCTTTGATAATATAATGTCTAGTGTTCCTATGATAATATAATGTCTAGTGTTCCTTTGATAATATAATGTCTAGTGTTCCTTTGATAATATAATATCTAGTGTTCCTATGATAATATAATGTCTAGTATTCCTATGATTATAACGCGTATTGTTCCGTGTTCGTGTGATAATTTAGCTTCTAATTTTCCTGTGATAATATCGTATCTGTGGTCATATATAATATATAGTGTTCGTTTGATAGCATAATGTTTAGTGTTTGACGTCCGAGATGGATAACATGGAACGCTTTACTTCTGTTATAACTAGTAAACAAATTCCTGTTTTTTATTGTATTGGGTTATATATGGTCAAGATTACTCAGATTCTAAAAATGTCAATAAACGTTAATCTAATATGTTTGCGTTAATAGACCATGCATTTTGAATTTGTTCATGCAGTAAGTATTTGAAGATTGGGGTTGTCATGTATACCAAAAGTGACACGAAGCGGTTACCGCATAAGTGAGATGAGTGTTTATTCCAAACACAGCTACATTTTACAAGTACATGTGAACACACAAACGATTGCTTACTATCCTTCGCTTGTAATTTACATACTTTGATGGAAAGCCACCCATATTATGGACTGGTTATGTAGTACAGGCTGTAGATGGACTGTCTTTTTATCACTAGGTACGTGTAATCATTGATTTGTACAAATACAAGAATACAAATGTCACATGTTCTCACCTACCTGCTGAACATGACATAACGTCACGCACTTGCCATTTTGAGATCCAAATCATTTTTGCAAGAAATGAACTATGCCAGCGTAGAGATAGAGATCGGGTACAAATTGCAACAGAGAGAGAGAGAGAGAGAGAGAGAGAGAGAGAGAGAGAGAGAGAGAGAGAACTAAACTAAACAAGAAGTTTTATGGGAATTTTAAAAAAAGAAACATAAGATTCATCAATTCTCCAGAATTTGTAGAAACCTACCTCAGTAGCCAGTGTAAGTGTCACTACTTGTTTGCAAAGGTGGACGCAACATGGCCATTCGTACTTTTGAACTGGCCATTAAGATTTGACACAACATGACCAATCGTACTGATTGGACCAGTCATTAGGCTTTGACCCAATATGATCATTCGTACTGTTGGAACTAGTCTTTAAGATGTTCTATCCCAAACTCACTTTTTAAATTACAAGAGGTCACTTTTTCTAATGCACAATAAGTTATTTCAAGATCTCGTTGATGGCATATTTTTGTGCATATTCGTTAAACTCGAAGAAATCATATTGCAGACAGACAGTGGTGACAAGAGAAGGTAGCGTATTTTTACCCTTAACCACGTGTTGTGACGATGAAACTATCATTTTGTTAACGTACCTACAGTTTTTCGTTCGATCATTCTTGGCTACACACACACACACACACACACACGCACGCACGCACGCACGCACGCAGGCATACATACATACATACATACATACATACATACATACATACATACATACATGCATACATACATACATACATACATACGGACTTCCGTGTCCGCAGCATCAAGCCAGGCACTGACCCGAGTTTGAAGAAATATCATACCTTTGTTTCTTTGGCGTTTTACGGCATACCAGGAGATGAATAATCCTGCTAGAGAATTGTTTTCATTGTTAATATTTTTATATTGCTCATTTGTTTTCAGTAAAAATATCTATATAATTCGTTTTGACGGGTTTAATGAGATGTCTCCAAGTTTATTAGCTTTTTGCAATCGGTTCCGAAAGACCTAAATGCAGATAATTTAACAGCAAATTACGTCATAATTTAACAACAAATTACGTCATAATTTAACAATAAATTACGTCATAAGTTGTTAACATGATAGATTAAGAAGAACGCAATGAACTGAAAGAAACCTTCAAATCCAAACGAAAGGGGACAGTTTAAAATTTTGAAGTTTACTGATAGGCGTGGGATTGGCAATATGTCAGGAAATAACGATGCAAAGGTTACGGTTCCGATAATAATTAAGAGTAAACTTTGGATTTGCGTTTGAAATGCGTCTTATCTATTAAACTATATGCTACAGTAGAATATTTTACGATATAAATAATTTCAATTTTTAAGAATCGACCGCGTTTTCTACGTTTTGATTGGATGTAAACCTTCTCGTGATACTCATCTGGAATTTTTATCACATCGGTAAATTCTGAGAACTTTGTTTACTTTCTGAGTGATGAGGTAAAATGTACACATATATTAATATCCAATCATGATCATTGAATCCTATAATAAACTATTTTATTTTAAAATGCACTACACACACACACACACACACAATAAAAACATTAAAACATTAGTAAAATTCTGTGACGAGTGTGTTCATGCTTACATTTCGGATGACCCGGATGTTGCTGACTACAGATAGTACTGATTATAATTTGTGACTTGTGAGAATTTGAAAACGAGACTCAGTCTCTCAAGATAAACGTGCTCCCGGCCAGGTAATTGCTTTGATTTTGGCGTGAGACTAGTGGTTTTGCGGTTGAACAGGTTTTCAGTGGAGCACAAGGTAATACTGGGAGGATTTATCCAACCCACTGAATTAAATACGGAGACTACCGTCTACATCCTCTATCAAGCTCGTCTACTCCCCACCCCTACTTCAGCGGATTCCGCATCTTATGCATTTGTTATGCTTTAGTGCACGCTAAACAAGAAACAAGATGTCAACATTGGACATTGTCGAATGTATTTCCTAAACTGGATCAATATTGAAGGGAAAACCAAGCAGTTATTTAGAGTACACAATGTGACACTTGTGGAATGTGGTGACATTGCCCCAACTGGAATCCTTTCTTTTTGAGGTCAACGGATTGTGTGCACACAAGCAATATATTTGGACATTTATTCTGTCCATAAGAACAAACAATATTCAAATATCTCAACTTATTTGACCTATGGAAAGTTTGAAAAATGTCTGGTAAACGTGTACACTAGTTGTTCTTTTCCCGCAAAATCAAAGAGCTTTTAGTGTTCACGACCTTTATTTGATTTGCTTTAGTCCGCATGGGACTACTAGAGAGAAGTCTTTCGGAATTAATTTTTGCCACTGTGAAGGTCGATTGGGCTGTTTTTGATGTGACGGTATTCAGTTGATCCTCCAATTTTCTAACTTTGTTAAAGCTTATTTCATTCTTGCAGAAAGAAAACAAATTCAAATGGAGCTATCTTTGTGATCCAGTTTTTAATGTATCTGCATATAATGAATTATTCACAGTTGTATCCTGAGCAAAAGATCAAGATAAATGGATAAGATAGTTAAATGATATATGTTTTTGAAAATGCTGACTTAATCTGTGGATTCTGTGTAAAAGATGCAGGATATGTTTGAACAAGTACCTGACGAATATAATGCATATTGTAAAAGGTTACGAATGAACTTGTCCCCATTAAAATCATCGCGTGTCTAATCGTAACCTCCAATATGTACACCTCAAACTTCTTGCTGATCTTTCGGGGAATCAGATAAGATTCTTTTCAAGTCTGAGATTTGTGTAAGTCATGTGACTCGGAATGCAAATGGCGGAGATCCATGTCAATTTTCATCAACGCTGTAGTTTCATCTTGTCTGGCAGGGGAGTAAAGATATAATGAATGCTATACTCGCAATTTCTGAGAAAAAAAATCATAATCCTATCGAGTTCATGCAGGTGTATCTCGGTGAAAGGTCGTTAAAGTTTGGTAGGCAGGCAAGTAAACGGCTACCCTATGCCCAAATCAAATGGTGTCGGCGAATTCCAACTTTTCGATAGGCAGTGGACACTGACGCTACACCCCAACATAAATGTCAAAATATCAAAAATGGGGTGGCAAGGATCAGAGGAAACTTGGACTATTGAATGACCTGACATGAAAGGGGTCAATACACAGCAAGACAAAGAATCGTGATGCAATAGAAAAAATGCAATGGAGAGGATCTCGTTGGAACCCTTCGCGGAGGAGAATGGAATCTGACGGAAAATGGAGTGGTGCTTTTTAATGTTGAAACCAGATAAAAATTTCATCGAGTGTTATGCTGCAGACGCACTATGTAAATCTAAACGAGAAAATACTGTATGGGTCCCTGTACAGAAGAAGCTCAGCATAAAAGAGCAATAAGTACATAGTTCATCTCAGTTACTAGTATATAAACACCACTGAAATGACCACAATCGATTACTGGCCCGTTTTTTAAAACCCAAGAACAGACAACAAGACTTTTCAAGAGTGTTACGACTTGAGGGTCTTAAACTAAGTAACAAGAAAGAACAAAACCAAAAAGGTTTGTATAAGTAAAATATGACTTTTCCCCAAACACAAAGTGAACGCGTTAAAATATCTTACAGTATGGTTTATGCATTCCTAAAATCCTAAAACTTCTCTCAATTCCGAACGTTCCAAAAAATTCGAATAAGTTACAAATGTATTCCGAATGATATCTTGTCTTATAATGATGTATCAACAATACAGAAGAATCACTATCTTCTAATCCCAAAATGTCTTTAAATTAATTCACGGTAATCCTAATACAACTATCAATCGAATTGTCTTTGAATGAATACACGGTAATTCATTACGCTATCATCCCAAAGAATCTTTAAATGACTGTTAAAGCACTGTAATACCAACGAATGATTATTATACTAAATAAATCAAGGTTTCCTCTGATATAACAAGAACAGTAATAATATTACGAATGTCTAATTCAGCATCATAATTCTATTATATATTAAGCTAACACGGAACTGAGGGTTTTTAATGAAACGATACTCGTTACAGTCACCAAGGGTTGTGCTTTACGCTAGGTATGGGTCAGTTGCCCTTTATAAAAACGGTCACGGATTCCATTCATAAATTGGATCACGTGCTGTTTACTTTCACTTTCAGTACGACGTAACTTTGAAACTTATTTAATGAATGGATCTACGCATTTGGTACATAACTCATCGTGCTATACAAACTACGATCACACGGTTTTATCATAATAAATGTCACTAGCTAAATGACCCCGTACAAAAACTATTATTATTAAAATAACATATATTATATGGGTCTACATCGCAATTTGATCTTGGCGTTTTCATGACAGTATATCCTGACATTTGGAACAACCCAGATAGATGAAATAAGCATATTGTATTCATAGTACCATTTTATCTGTCTTCAAGCAAGCATATTAACGGTTTTGAATTCTCTTAGATACTCCTCGAAGAAGGTCCGAGTTCTTCTGGCTCATACCAGGTGGAATAATCTGGAAAACTCGATAATACATCAATAAAATGCCACAGAGTGTGTGTCAGTACTACTGGGAGATTTCCGCTGGAGCAGTACCCGACAAGCAAGTGTGAGGAAACCACAAAGAGTGTGATTGAAATGATGGTTTCACCCTCCCAAAAAATATTACCGCTGCTTCTGCAGGGTAAAGTTCTGAATTACTACACGTGTGAATATTTGCAGAAGCGATCGACTTGTAAAACCAATAGTTTTGCATGTAGTACACTGATAATATTCGGCTGGTACAGTCACTCATACATGCACTAAAGATCAAAGAATTCCTGAAGTCTGCATACTACATGTGCTTGATGTCAGGTCTCTTCTGCGATTTTGGTGACCAGAATGCCCGCTATCATACATTCTTCTTTAACTCCATGACGAACACAGAGCAACGCCATCATGGCGCAACCGAGCTTCTATAGAACGGTAAAATTAGATCAGCAAGGTTAATTATTCCTGTAAACGATATGCTGTGGACAAAACTATGGAGGAGTCCATTATGACGCATACCCAGTTGGGTGGTGGAGATGGTGGAAGTGTAGCGTGTCTCAAGAATGTTAAACCACTTACATTCCTACTAAATATAGATGAGGACAACACATGGATAAGTTATCGTGATACGACTCTGAACGTGGTAGGCATGTTTTCAATCTACTGAATATGGAATCAAACGCCGTGACTTCCACCCAGAGAAAATGCTGAAGATATTCTGTGGCTAAAGCAAAGGATTCAGTCAAAGGCTTAATCAATTTGTTCACTATGTAGCGCACTGACCTCCTTCACAACATTTCATCCGGAACCCCAGCCCGCTGAATTTTAAGCGTGACTCACGAACGTTGATGCAGCTGGTAGCGAAGCAAATGAAGAGTTCATCGCAAAACGACTAGAAACAAATAAAAACTTCTTTGAACCGGTAAGATAGATGAAGTTGTAAACCATGGCAGCTATGAACAAGAAATTCAGATGAAACAGGAACAAACATTGTCATATACTACAAGCAGCAATACAACCTTGCTTTCTCATCAAGTCTCCGAACGACGGAGTACAATTGGACTAGAAGGACCTTAATGTGGCATGAGTTTACCCCTTTTCCTTACAGCACTGGTACGGCAGATAGCTCCTTACAAAAACAAGCAAGGGTGTTTTATTTGCATTATCTCACCAGAGAAGTAGAAAACTCAGAATAACCACTTCATTGAAAGATGAAATAAAATAGTAGTTATGATATCTTACATCAGTAATCGATGGATCAGTGCATTTACCTTGTAGGTCCACAAGCTGTAAAGCAACAAACCATCGAAAATTCCAAAGTTAATACTAGATCTACTAAATACTAAATGATCGGTATATGCAAGTATGTTACAAAATTGAATAATAAATAGGAAGGCATCCTATAGTTTGGGACAATGATTATACCACATTATTGCTCCATTGGAAGTTTTCCTTTCTTTCTTTAAGAAAGGAATACGGTTTGGAAGCGTTAGTAGTCGGGAGCAATAACTGAAAACCATTATATCAATAACAGCGGAAAAAGCAAGATATCAGCCTCCCAAACTTCGCTGGACGTCAAAACATCAAACAACCCACTGGAAATCTTCCAAAATCTCTGCGTAAGTGTAGCCCAGACCACCCTAACACAGCGTTAATTATAGATACGGGAAAATGCAACTGTGCTGAATCTCATTACGCGATAGTAAAAGTGTGATTGGTTGCACGTGAATACGCCATCCTTGGACCATTCAACTATTTTATAACGGAAGGGTTTGCGTCTTCGTCGGCAATTATTTTCCGTCATCGATGAAGCCCCAACCTTTAGCGATCTTGATACGAGAAACAATAATCTTGTCGTTTCTCAGGACCTCCACAGAAACACAGACGTGACCTATGTGACCGAACGATACGCACACATGCCCAAAGTGATCTAAGACAGCTGCAATATGTTGAAGATATTTCATGGGGTTTATGCGCATGGCCATGCAAACATTAATGTTACATGATGTGCCGTCGATACCTCGTGGAATGAGTTTCGGAATATGTTCGCGTAGGTCACATGGGACCCATATATTTTCCTCACGACTTACCCTGGAGTGATACCACGATAAATATATATGATGTTAAAAACAGAGAAAGCCCCCGGATAGTGCTGAACGATACCGCAATCAGTTGCGTACTTACGGAAGGGGGGGGATTGGACGAAATGGTTGAAAAGGGCGCAAAATCAGCTGTGAATGATAGAATATAAATGCCAGGAAAAGCAACCAAATGGCTTTAAATTGCAGAAACTCGTTAGCGGACATGGCTCAGCCCCGGGCCCCGCTGAGCGAGCTTACAGCGCTCCACTGGGCGCTATTTACCTTTGGTACGTCACTGGCCTCAGTGCTGCCTTTGATCGACTGTAACTTGGGAAGAGCTCCCAATCGTACAAGGTGAGGATATTGACAAGGCAGAAAGTTTACCCAAACAAAGTTCCAGTGCTGATTGCGTGACCGTAGACTCCTAAATGGTCCGCGAATTTGTGGGTCGGTTATAAACACTCGTGGAGTCGGTTCTCACCGGCGAAAATGCCCCAAAAGTCATCAATGAGGCCACAACAACTTCTCATTATGGATCCAAATGCGTATCGCGCGTCGGTGTATGAACTCACTCAAAGATGTATACAACACTCCTCATGAGTTCTGATGAGGCGCTTCGCGTTGAAACAGATATATTGTCATTCATATTTAATGTGTATTGTGTGATCGACCTTTGTCCATAATTGAGGGCAGGAATTTGAACCTGCATTGACTAATGTCATTTTTTTATAAACGTGTTTATTTGGGTTCAAGCTCTAAATACAACCTTCATTCTGACCTTTGAATATTCTAGAAACGAATTTTGATTACAGTTTAATGGAAATTTCCCCTAAGATAATAGTGTATATTCAGAAAACGATTATTGTGACAAAGGTGAAGTGGGGGATCGCAATAAATTTGTTTAAAACAGAATTATCTATCACTGTCTTAACATCTTAGTGGATTTTGTCTTTTACTTGTATACAGTTATTTATTTAAATTATTCACTGGAATAACAAAGTGCCCATTTATACCTTTGGACTAAATCACACTTCTGGGATAAAGCAAATTCATTTAAAGACATTTTGGAACATATCGTCGTGATAATCAAGGATGTTTGCACATCTTCACATTCAAGATTGAAATGCATTCGGAACACCACTGAAATTCGTTCTGAGCACCACTAATATTCATTCCAAACGCAATACTTTTTGACTTGTGATAGAACTTTTCGGACTATGTTGGATTATTTCACAATACTGTAAGTTCATTTTAGGTTTTCAAGTTGTAATCTATGGAAATTATTTGTTCAATTTACTCAATTTGTTCGTCTTCTTGAGTTTTGTAAATTCCTGATAGGTGTGAAACGACCAAAAGTCAAATATATTTTGTGTGTTTCTATCTTCTATTCTCTATATTTAAATGGCAGCTTATAACACACGATTGGCTAGATCAATCCGAAAGAATAGGAGGTAAGTGCCTTTCCATTTTGAATACGAGTCCGATGCTCATACAAGTGAGCTGCCGCAGATTCCCAGTCAAAACGAGGCTGATGTTTTTCACTTAAATTGAATTGTACAAGGCGTTCTCATCGCATTGTAATTTAGCTGATTATGTACAGTGCGAGCATTATATCTCGATACACAAAGCTTGTAGGTATTTCAATATATCGCTTGATATCTCAGTACGCAAAGCATGTACGTAACTTAATGTATCACCTGTTATACCTGTAGACAAAGCTTTTATGTATTTCAGTATTTCAATACACAAAGTTTGTAAGCATTTTAATGAATCGTGTCCTTCATAAGAAATCACGTGTTCAGACTGGGTCCATGTATATTTTACCAGATATACACTATAACGCACAGTGAATGTGTCAGAGACCATACTGACGCACTACAACACGAAGTGTTGTCACTTTTGCCAATTATCTACCTCACCTAATCTCTCCCATCACGGTATCTGGACATATACACCAAGACCGAAATTCAATAAATCACTGGGAACTGCTATTGGTGCCATCTGTAATCTGAGTTTTATGTATGTCCTCACTTAGGGAATTGTGCATTATCGAAAAAGACAGAGCAAATAAAAAGATGTAAGTAATAATTCATGATGAAATGCCAAAGTTTAAAAATTTGAGAAAGAAATTCAACATCTATTAAAACACAATGTAATGTTCAGTGTGATAACAGTTATTTTAATATCTATAATAACAGAAGTGGAATTTGCCTAGTACTTTGGCGATTGCAATCTTCGATAGCCAAACCTTCATTTCGGAATAACATGCCAATGCAATTTTAACGACGTGGTTTGTCTTTTATCCGGACTTGTACCGCTGTTTATTCCAACAGTCTTTTCGAGATAAATAACTTCTCGAAATATTTCGTTATTTCAATACGTTTGTTTTCGTTAAAGCTAAAACCATCGTTCAGTATTTCGAAAAACCTATTTTTGAGGGTAAAGTTTCCATAGTTTTAAATGTTTGTTTCATCATAATATCGACAATATTAAAAAAAATTATTCGTAATATGTAAAATCGTTTTCGTTCTTTCCTTGCCATGGGGAGATCTTTTTCTTATATCAAAGTACGTTCGTTACTCGAAAAAGATATTTTTCAGAAATAGGTGAACAAAAATATGAATTTTAAATTACGGAAAGCATCGAGTAGAACGAATATACTGGGAACATCAAGATTACGTAAAATATCGAGTGGAACGAATATACTGGGAACGTGAAGATTACAGAAAATATATAGTATAACGAATATACTGGGAACGTGAGAATGAAGATTATGGAAAATATCGAGTAGAACGAATGTGCTGAGAACGTGAAGATTACAGAGAATGTCAATAAATAAAAATAGTTTGCAAAGCCAGTCTATCTTTCGCAATTGATAGAGAAACGAATGACAAAGGCTGATACGTTAGATATGAAATGATCTTTTAAAAGAAAATAAGACTAAAGTGAAAATTTGAGTGTGTACCATTTGTTGTAAGAGTCCCTAAAAGACTACAAAATATACATGAAATATTAAAGAAACAGCTAACAAGTCTCCATAGATCGCATCATCAAAGCGACTACAAACAATCATCCCTAAATCACCACTTGTATCTTTCAAGCGACATTTCAAGCTAAGGGATATTTTTGTCCACAATCCGCAATTTCGTACTAAAGAAGACAATAGCTAAAGACCTTGTAGTGTGTAAATGTGGATCGAAATCAAACCAATTCTATTGGACGAGATGGAAAGTTGTACAGAGACCAACTCCATATAGATTGTCAATCAGTGACAACCACTTACGCTGTTTGCTGTAACGTGTGCAAAGAGCAAAGAAATCCAACCATTTCAACGAGACGAAAGGAAACACGACATAATTCAAGGCACAACAGAGTGCCAATCAGTAAAACCTGTTTGCTCTGTCTGTTTGTGTGTGTGCGTATGTGTATTTTTAGCGTTACGATGTCTGCAGTGTGGCAGTTCATAGTGATGCCTAGCACAAGGGCATCATGTCCAGACATGTGGCATTATATCCCACCCAGTCAGATTATCCTGACATCAGGCCTACCACTCCAAACACTAACCTCTTAATGTTGAGCGCCAAGCGAGGGAGCTGTTTGTACCATGTTTAGAAGTCTTTAGCATGACTCGGCCCGGGATCGAACCTGCCTCAGATGTTCTAACCGCTTGGACCACCGGAGCGGTTCCGTTTGCTGTAAGAAGTGTGGAAAATGGTATGTATAGGCGAATGAGGAGATTCTTCATACAAAAGAACAAGGTTAAACCTTTCTAAAGTTTAACCTAGTCAAAATGATGATCATTATCCTGTTGCCTTTTGATAATTTTTACGACATAAATTTGATCGTGATAGTTTCTGCCATGAAACATATCAGATAGGTTATTTAACTGCCCCGTTGTTTGCTATTTCTGTTACCGTCATGCAAGTGGCAAGTGCCCCGTTGTTTGCTATTTCTGTTTCCGTCATGCAAGTGGCAAGTGAACCATTTGTTGCTATTTCTGCTACCGTCATGCAAGTGGCAAGTGCCCCGTTTGTTGTCATTTCCGTTACCGTCATGCAAGTGGACAAAACTATTTTCATGACCTCACTAGTAAACACTACTTAATGTTAATCTATTTCCTTAAAACAGCTGTGAAGACATATGCAATAACAATAAAATAATAACACTGTTCTCTGGGGAAAGTTTTATATATGTATCTACCATCAAATTAACTTAGCACAGTCATGCTCAGTGAGGAGACATAATACAAAACATTCTGGGACAGTTTGTGCTATTAACAACATGTACGTAAATCAAAATACCTCATTCTAGCGACATTCAATATCAAAATTTATGACATGTGTATGTTTATGCGTTCTCATTCCTCATAAAATATCTAATTACGTTTTCATTTTAATTATGAACGCTCCGAAGCAGTTTTTTTAACTTCCTTCAGCCATCACTTCTAAAATATCAAAGGATGACGGTTGGGATTAGTGAAATGAAGTGGAATGCTATAAATAGTATGCATTTCATTTCATTTCTAATATATAATGATTCTTCCACATAGTTTCCTTTTAAAAGAAGCCATCAAGATAATATATAAAATTGATCCGAGAAATAATTTTAATTTAGCTTGCTTTCACTTTAATATGCAAAGAAGGGTCAATAAATTCTTTTAATTTGTCTTTCACATAAAAGCCTTTGTTCGTATCAAACATACGCCGTATTTTGTAAGATTTATTTGTCGGGTTTTATTCTTAAGAAAACATCAATTAATTTGTGTAAAAATACATTAAACCGTTCTGTATTGTACATAATAACACTTTAATTTCATAAAAACATATGTTTGCTGCTTTTTAGTGCCAACGTTTCTTCCTGCTTTCCACAGTTATGTCAAATTCAGATGACTCTGAAAACAATTTTGCATTTCTAAACTTCGACGATGCCAGGTGGATTATATATCTTTATTCCAATGTGTCTTCTTATCGTCAGGAGTGCACAGTAACTGGATAAAACACAGTCAATAAATCAAGCAAGCAAACAAACAAATAAACAGAGATACATCTCTAAGGTCTCAATTCAGTTGCGTAATCTGTTCTTAGATATTGTATCTGAGTCGTGTTCGTGCCATTATTATCTAATTTAACAACGTATAAGTTTGAAGAGATAAAGAAACTGTATTGCGTTAGGCGGTGTTTCTAAACATGATCACAGTGTGCTGATGTTATAGCATCTAGGTTTTGTGTCGACAAATGTTTCACTAAGTCGACAACGTGCTTCTTTTCTCTCTGAATGCAGGACTTTCCAAAATGAGATAAAAGCTAATATATTTAAAAGGGAACTATATGTTGGGCTGATTTTAGAGGAAGTTTTAAGAAAATATCCTTTGGGTGGGAAAATCATAACTGCATACAATACAGCTGGGGACTCAGATCTAGTGGTGAAAGTAATCAATACGAATGAGATATCATAGATGATGGTGGGAACAGTGATCAATACGGATGGGACATTATAGATAGCTGGAACAGTGATCAATACGGCTGGGATGTCATAGATGGTGGGAACAGTGATCAATACGGATGGGACATTATAGATAGCTGGAACAGTGATCAATACGGCTGGGATGTCATAGATGGTGGGAACAGTGATCAATATGGATGGGACATTATAGATAGCTGGAACAGTGATCAATACGGCTGGGATGTCATAGATGGTGGGAACAGTGATCAATACGGATGGGACATTATAGATAGCTGGAACAGTGATCAATACGGCTGGGATGTCATAGATGGTGGGAACAGTGATCAATATGGATGGGACATTATAGATAGTTGGAACAGTGATCAATACCGCTGGGATGTCATAGATGGTGGAAACAGTGATCAATACGGATGGGACATTATAGATAGCTGGAACAGTGATCAATACGGCTGGGATGTCATAGATGGTGGGAACAGTGATCAATACGGATGGGACATTATAGATAGCTGGAACAGTGATCAATACGGCTGGGATGTCATAGATGGTGGGAACAGTGATCAATATGGATGGGACATTATAGATAGCTGGAACAATGATCAATACGGCTGGGATGTCATAGATGGTGGGAACAGTGATCAATACGGATGGGACATTATAGATAGCTGGAACAGTGATCAATACGGCTGGGATGTCATAGATGGTGGGAACAGTGATCAATACGGATGGGACATTATAGATAGCTGGAACAGTGATCAATACGGCTGGGATGTCATAGATGGTGGGAACAGGGATCAATACGGCTGGGATGTCATAGATGATGGGAACAGTGATCAATACGGATGGGACATTATAGATAGCTGGAACAGTGATCAATACGGATGGGATGTCATAGATGGTGGGAACAGTGATCAATACGAATGGGATGTCATAGATGGTGGGAACAGTGATCGATACGGATGGGACATTATAGATAGCTGGAACAGTGATCAATACGGCTGGGATGTCATAGATGGTGGGAACAGTGATCAATACGGATGGGACATTATAGATAGTTGGAACAGTGATCAATACGGCTGGGATGTCATAGATGGTGGAAACAGTGATCAATACGGATTGGACATTATAGATAGCTGGAACAGTGATCAATACGGCTGGGGTGTCATAGATGGTGGGAACAGTGATCAATACGGATGGGACATTATAGATAGCTGGAACAGTGATCAATACGGCTGGGATGTCATAGATGGTGGGAACAGTGATCAACACGGATGGGACATTATAGATAGCTGGAACAGTGATCAATACGGCTGGGATGTCATAGATGGTGGGAACAGTGATCAATACGGCTGGGATGTCATAGATGATGGGAACAGTGATCAATACGGATGGGACATTATAGATAGCTGGAACAGTGATCAATACGGATGGGATGTCATAGATGGTGGGAACAGTGATCAATACGGATGGGATGTCATAGATGGTGGGAACAGTGATCAATATGGATGGGACATTATAGATAGCTGGAACAGTGATCAATACGGCTGGGATGTCATAGATGGTGTGAACAGTGATCAATACGGCTGGGATATCATAGATGGTGGGAAAATGTGATCAATATGGCTAGGATGTAATATATGGAGGGAAAAGCGATCAATATGGCTGGTTGGGATGTCATGGACGGTGGGAAAAAGTGATCAATATGGCGAGGATGGCATAGATAGTGGAAAAGCGAGCGATCAATATGGCTGGGATGTCATATATGGTGGGAAAAGCGATCAGTATGGCTGGGATGTTATAGATGGTGGGAAAAGCGATCGATCAATACGGCTGGATGGGATGTCATAGATGGTGATCAAAGCATAGCTTTGTTTTACAGTCATGAAAAGAGTCAGACAAAGTGTTTCAAAATATCGAACCTGGAAGAGCACAGTTTGTGAATGTATGTTTTACTGGATGCTCCTACCGATGGCAGATCCGAGCAAACTAAAAGAGATATGCTCTAATTTCCAAAACATTTGCTTTTACGGTGTGGAAATAATAACAATGTCAGGTATTCTGTTGTTGATAGTTAAAAATAAAAATGTTATGCTTAACATCAAAACCTAAGAGGAATAAAATCAGCACACGCAAAATCTTCATCCCCATATTATCTTTATGAATCTATCGATTTCTTTTCTGTCGTACTAATCATCGATATCGGTGTAACTGTCATCATCCACATCATTATTATCGTCCTCGTAGTGTCATTCGTCGTTGCAATTGCCATCACCATGGTTATAAACAAAAGCAGTATCCCTCTTCTCCTCCTAATCATCATCATCATCTTCATCCTCCTCAGCATCCTCTATTTCATCTGTTTTTCCAGCGCGATTACGATTTTTCTCCTGCACTCTTGGAAATTTTCCGTCTACAGCAATTTGATTCTCCATTTATTATCAATGATATGGTTGTATTCCAGGTAACGGTTCCTGTATGCTGCTAATGCTCAGAAAGTGCATTGAACCTTTCCGATCGATAACGCATGATAGTGTGGATTAACCAATCAGATTTAAGTAGAAGTTCAATCTTAAATATTCTGCTTTATTTAACCCTGTCACTTCTTGATTCGCTGTAACACAATAGCGCCATGTGCACAATCCGATAAATAGAGCCAGTATTATTCCGAACATCATATGCGATTAACCTCTCTAACGTTCGCTGTTAATAGCAAAGCGATAGGGTCATCCATTCCCGGAAATGTCTTCTCGCTCTCTTCACTCTGAGAGGTCTCGTCAGGTCAATAAAACGAATTTCATCTCCATATTGATGTCAGATCCCTATCGCAGAAGCTAGAAAGAAAATTAGGAGGTTGAAAATTAAACGCTTGAATATGACGTCTTGTGAGATCGCAAATGGAAAATATCACACGAGGAGTGGGCTGTGGAAGTAAGAGATGATGAGACTGGTTGGAGCTGAGACTGAACATTAGCAGCATCAGGATTTTCGAAGTGATATTGATAGCATATATATTTATTAGTTGGTTCGTCCTTTAGACTTGACATCGATGATGAATGAAAATGTATTATCAAGGGTACACATTTTCTAACTGAATGAAGAATACGTGTTTTTGTTGTTTCATTCGTAGTCTCATTGACAGATTCATTTTTAGCTTAAATTTTAATGAATTTTCATCGTTCTACCAAAACATATATAATACATGTTTCTACAACGCTGCTTAGTGGGATCCGGAAAGGACGTTGGACAATATCCACAATATTTTAATGCAAATTAAGCAGTACATAAATAAAAAAGACTCGCATTGAGTTATCTTGATCGGGCATAATTCGTATTAGTTTACTTATATCAGTATTTTAATAATTGCAGTCATGCGTTAAGAGTGATGTCCCTGTCATTTGACATTAGCTGAATATTATTCCACTCGGCACCATCATCGCTAAGGGGGCGCTCACCAGTTAATATGTACTTTTGAGATAGTGACGTATGTAAGGTGAAGTAGTTCGCATTTAAAACATGCACAATGGAGAGAATGTTGGCATACCTCTATGCTACATTAATATAATGTGGATGATATTTCTTTGGATATTGTACTTTTGGAAATTTTACATGATTTAAGCACACTGCTAACTAAAATGACTGCTCCCTGGTGTTAAAAAATCAGCCTGAATTAGTCTAAAGTACACTATACATAGCAGCTATTAAAATATTGAATATGAATTTTGCCAGATTAGACAATACCAGCTTCTGAAAGTGCAATGAATGAATCACCAAATATAGAAAATGTGAAAAAACGTTATCGGCTCTTTTTTATACAATTTACCTCTGAAGTTCAGGAAGTGAAAATGACCAAGTAGAGCTAGCACTTTTTTGAAAGGTGCACATCTGAAGTAAGGCCAAGCTGTTAACTCTATAACCCATAGTACACCCATCAATCATACACTAAAATAAAGGGAATTAAAGGTTCTCTGAATTATACCTAAGATATACAATGTCTTTTTTAAATAGCCAGTATAA
The DNA here is from genome assembly GCA_028554795.2 of Sinohyriopsis cumingii. Lineage (NCBI taxonomy): Eukaryota > Metazoa > Mollusca > Bivalvia > Unionida > Unionidae > Sinohyriopsis > Sinohyriopsis cumingii. The sequence continues at coordinate 1,670,710 of CM068839.1, read as the reverse complement.
CCAGTGAGGAAAGCCGGGGAAATTCTTTTTCTTTAAAATCCTAAAAATACGAAACTGTAGAGCGCCACCTAAGTAAACGCCTCCCATATCTGACGATTTACTACCTTATTCTGAATATTATTCCACTCGGCACTATCATCGCTAAGTAAGCGCCTCTCCTATTTGACGATTTACTACCTTATTCTGAATATTATCCCAACGCCGATCAGCATCGATTTGATACATGTGTTGGAAGTAGCAAAAATAGTTACAAACGCTTGGTCTCAGTATTGTTTTATTTTCATTATTTGTTAACGTCAATCTATGCCTGAATTGAAATTTAAACTAAGAAACATTATTCGTTTCCAAAGATGTGTTGACATGTAAAATTGCCTATGTTTATTGAAGCACTTCCGTTCTCAATTCTTCAGTTGCGGAACTAAGCGGTTTTGCATGTTGTCAGTCTTTGTAGAGGTAAGTAAATCTTGTAACTAGTCTGCAATCCCATAAGCTCAAATATAAATGGGGTTTTTAATTAAAAAAGAAACACCGGAACTTACGACGCTTTGATTATTACTCCTTATAAGGAATCGGGCGCGATTGTCGTCAAGTCTATTAGCTTCATTGATTTGATTGTTCCCGAGATTAATACACATTTTTCTAAATTCCTTAAGCTGTAGGAAGGTACGAAGAGCTGAGGGGCGTACCATTTGTATCTAATGCTACAGTATCCCTTTGTTTCTTTGTTTGCTCTTAAGATAGTTATTCAGAAATCACAAGTGTTCTTTATTAAATTGAAGCAAAACAAGTACCCGAAACTTCCGATGGACCGCCAATACTAATTCATACAAAATACGGTCTTCTCTTTCTTATTTCTCTTTTAGTCAACAACCTATGTTTGTAGGTACGTATGCATGTATGTATGTATGTAGGTAGGTAGGTAGGTAGGTATGCGTGCGTGCGTGCGTGTGTATGTATGTATGTATGTATGCATGCATGTATGCATCTATTTATCAACTAAATGATATTCACACACACACAAACACACACACACACACACGTGTAAGTGTGTAAGACGGATCTTCTGGCAATTTGTAATATATCCATGCTCAGTGAAGTGCTAAATTGTGTGACTGTATGCGGTGCTCTGTCGGATAGAAGCTGGTCCACGTTTTCGGTGAAAGTGTTGGCGCTCAAAATTCCATTTCCTATTTGAATTTAACAACTTTGTTGAACTACACGGCGGTGGTGAAAGTCCCATTTTCTGTGTCGAGTTTGTAAAATTGATCTGCTGACTTATTCAGCGGTAGTTCAAGTTTCAGTGTTTAATGTGGAGAATTCCAGTTTCACATGCTGACTTAAAGTGTTTCCGCTGAAAGATCCTTTACATATGTCGCGATTTCAAATTACATTTGTGGAGTTACACAGTAGTGGTTGAAATTTCTATGTTGTATGTCCAGAATTATAATTTCACGTGTTTAATGAAATGTTTAGCATTATACATTGTATTTGGCGAGGTTTTATTTACAAAGAAAATAATAAATTAATTTGGATTACACTACGGTGTTTGAAAGTTTCGTTTGCTAAGGCGGAAAATCCCCATAAGTATGGAAAACATCGTTTTAAATTTACCCTCGTATTTACGTTTGCACCTTTTTTTATTCAGTGTCATGTCGATTACATTGCACGTATTTTCTAATTCTGTCATGGCATCACCGTCATGTCTTAACAAAGTCTCTAATAACTTTTATTATGTTAATATATTTAAACAAGTTTATTTCATACTTGAAATCCTTATATAGAGAGATGATTCTTTCAGCTATATTTATTATAGGTTAGTTCTTCTCGCATTGTAAGTTCCAGAACAATATAACTTTTCATGCAAATGCATCTAGGCGTGTACTCAGATACCAACTAAAATAGGTAACAGCAATCTTACTTTTACCCTACAGTACCTCACTCAAATTTTCTTTTAGGTCATGTAAGTGGGAAGCGAGACATAACAGTCACTTTAACGACGGCAAGTTGTCAACAGTTAAATTTTTTGTTTCATTTCTTAATTTAGGTACAGGTCCTCAATCCCTTCGTACAGTCTCGTCATTCTTGTCACGAATAAGTATAACTCTAGGACAATATATTCTATAACAGGCTCACTAGCCCCATTTTACCTTGGTCCAAGGTCACAGAAAATGTTCATTAGAGTGCTGGTGCTGTTGTTGTTTGTTTGTTGTCGTGTTGGTTTTTTTTTTTTTTTTGTTTTTTTTTGTTTTTTTTTTCATTTGCTAATAATTCCTAAACTTGGCATTCATTATTATAAAACTGAGACAACCATTGAAAGAATTGAATACACTTCGATCGCCTTGGAGACAATGCAACATTCGTATAAAGTTATGTTTGAAGTATTTTCGTTTGTTTATATTTCATATACTCCTTGATATACCTTTTGTTATACGTTGGAATTAGTTCTAACAAAGCTAAGACTATTTATTGCCATGCACACTTGCATTTTGACTTAAGGGTCAGTTTAACAAAGAAAATTTTGTGTTAAGTTTTTTAAATATATATACATATATATATATATATATATATATATATATATATATATATATATATATATATATATATATATATATATATATATATATATATATATATATATATATATATATATACATATGTATGTATGTATATATATATATATATATATATATATATATATATATATATATATATATATATATATATATATATATATATATATATATATATATATATATATATATATATATATATATATATAAATAGTCTAGAGTCACTTTTGAGGCACACGCAATTTTCTTGCTAGAAGCATGCCAGAATATAAAAATATATATATATAACTCATTAATTCAGCTATTGAATTGTCTTAACATGCAAGACCTGGCCTACTTGTGTATAGTTCAGTTTCCCAGGGATTATATGCATCCTAAGCATTCTACTTCCAGAGCTGAGATACGTCGTGGTGAGTGCAACGCAATTTTAAGAAATATCAGTTTTTAAAGAAAGGCTGAAGCAATGTTGTGACATATAAATTGCACTAGAATTGTGCGCAACAGTCATTTTTTGAAAGACGTCGCGGAAGACATTTCCTTCCCCCCCCCCTTTTTTTTTACTGCATCAGGCCATTGTTACATTGTGCAAGGCATTTTTCCCAACAATTTGCCATTTATTCAGTTGCAAACTTTCCCTTTTATTTCTAACGAACGTAAAATTGAATTTTGTTATGAACTACATATGAAACATTGGATATTTCAAACTTTACAAATCAGCTGATCCCTCTGAAGATTTCCCTAGTCAACACCACCATCAAACCATCACCAGTACTACTATTACTACTACTACTACTACTACTACTAATAATAATAATAATAATAATAATAATAATAATAATAATACAATTCAGAGGAGAAAGCGAAGCCAGCGACCTTCCACCACCACCACCCGCCCAGGATCGCGACACAACTAAAACGTTTCCTATAGCAGTGTTCTTTAAAGTTTGTTGGTTAAAACTATTCTCTGGAAAGGCTTTAAATACAGAAGCTCCCTTAAGCCATATTTTGCACATACAATTCATGACAAAATGAGTTGCACCTTTCATCCGCCCAAGCAATTAATGCTAAAAATCGTTTTCCCGTTTGATCCGTTACTGCAGATTATGATAGAATGATGTGACCTTTTGATCCAAGCCTGCAATTCATGATACAGTCAGGTGCTCTTTCACCATGAGATACATTGAACATAATGTCCTTTTTGCAGGATAATTACCATGCCCTTATTAGATCCTGATGGAGTCACTTTTGAGGCACACGCAATTTTCTTGCTAGAAGAACACGAGAATATAAAAATGTTCGCCACGACAATTACGGATCCCTTTTTACAACAGTACGCTACAATCAGTACACAGTCCATAGTCTTTTAAATTTAACGGAATATAAACAAAATTTATTTTAATGTTTTTTTAAGTTAACAAGCAACAAAAATTGTTCTTGATATTTTGGTGACGAAAGCTAACTCTGCTATAGGAAATTTATAAACTATGGCAGATTGAAAGTGCAAATATCATGGAAGCGATTGGACGAAATAGTTTGTGCTTTAAACATTCGAGACTGATGGTTATATTGTATTATATGTTTGTGGTCTGATTGTAACCAATATTTGGAATATCAGGATTTCTAAAACTGCATGCAGTCCTTGTCTTATCTTCGCAATTGTGGACCAAAATCTTGTAAAGTGTCCTTAACGAACATTTGAATGGATGACAGAAAATAACAGCACAGACTATTTGATTCCATAGGTGTAAATGGAATTGTCAACAGATACCATATTAAACCCGACTTAGAAAATAGAAGTTTCAACCGCTGCCGAGTAGTTGAGCAGACAAAATTTAGAAATTAGACTTATGAAATGAAACTTTCAGCCCGAAGAATTTAATTCCACTTGTAAAGTTGGAAGTATCGACATACGATATTGAAATTTGAACAACTGCTGTGTAACTCAACAGATATTATTTCTTAACTCCACATTCGAAATGGAATTTTCGATGTAAACAATTTGATTCAACATGTGAAACTGGAGTTCCCGATATGCAACAATCACCGCTGTGTAATTCAGCCGATAACATTTAAAAACTCGATAGAAAATATAACCTTCAACCACCGTTAAATAATACGATGGTTAAAATTTAAACTTTCCACACATAACTTTCAATATTAACAATTTGTCTCAACGTGTGAAATTGAAAGTTTGGACATGTTATATTGAACTATTTCAACTGCAACTTTCATGGTGGAACAATTTTTGTCCCAAGCGGAACTTCATATACCACGAAGTATTTTTGCAATTCTCAGATGTTGATACCGATTAGTCTCCCTTTCTTATCCAGCGATATTGTTGTTAGCTTTTCAACAAATGACAGGCTATATATACATGATGGCGAGTATCCCTCGTCGAGTATAAAAGCGGAAAAATCTCAGAAAAATACCAACGACCCACGTTGCATATTAATTGCACATAAGTGAAATGTATACCTTGAAAACCTCATTTACCAGGTACATACTGGTGGAAAGTAGTTCTTGCTGTAATTTATGTTTTATGATGATTTCAAACATTGTTGGAAAGAAGAGCGATAACTGGATTCAACTGAAACATTATACACATGAATCTGTGTAACAAATTCAATCCTTTCTTTCTAAAGTTATTCATTAGAAATGGAATATGTAACACGTCGATCTTATTATGTACGTGAGATATAGTGAAGAGCAAATACCCAAAAACGTCGACGTTTTTTTTTTTGGGGGGGGAATAATAAACATTTTTGAAACTCTAATACCCAAAATTTACTTGGTAGTTTAAACTTTTCGTTTAGTTATATTTACAAATCTCAACTGACTGGAAAGGGGATCGCTATTTTTCATTTCGGAGTTGGGTGGGATATATAGGGTCTTTGACAGGGGTCTGAATAACCCGATTATACCTAAACTGGTCGGTGTATTTTCCTCCGTCATTATTTCCATCGGAGAAATCAGATGAGATCCCACTAAAATATGCTCATTTATAGAAATGCTGACTAAGCATTAATAATTGTCTTCATGAAACCTAATAAAATAAATTTAAGACCTTGGATAAGTTAAGGAACCAAAAACTAATTTTGCTAATCTGATTGAAACACTGTGCTTGTCTTGAACTATAATTGAACGTCCGATGCTTATAATTACCTTCTCAGTTATCGAAATACGCGTGATCTGGGCTATATTCTTTGCTAACAGACCTACGTTCATTGTAATCAGGCCTTTGTTCCTTGTGAAGAGACCTATGTTCCTTCTAATCATACATATGTTCCTTGCAAAGAGACCTATGTTCCTTGTTAAAAGGCTCATATGTGGTAAAGTTTATTTGCATGTATATATATATATATATATATATATATATATATATATATATATATATATATATATATATATATATATATATATATATATATATATATGTGTGTGTGTGTGTGTGTGTGTGTGTGTGTGTGTGTGTGTGTGTGTTACCTCGCACGTTTTTGTGATTTTTATTTTGGTTTTGGGGGCGGTTAGGGGTGCTGATGGTTGTTTTGGACACATAAGTATTGTATTCACTCCCAATAATTATCATTCTTCATGTCAGGATTTCACATTCTCAGTACAGATGTACTAGTCATAATTGGTCTGTTTGCATTCAAACAAAGAGCACTTCTGAATTTACTTTTAAGTGTAGTTTCCCATTTCGTGTATATACTTGCGTAAAAGACGGATCATGTTGAAAACCCCGACCGAGACCTGTCGTCACGTAATGCGCCGGCATATATGGGTCTATACAGTTTGTTAGGAGTAATCAGTACCATAAACAATATAGTGTATAATGTGCCGACGCATTATACATTATCACGGTCTATGTTGTATGAATTTGAAAAAGACTTATAACCGAATATATATGGTACTGGTGTAAATTAACGTAATTAAGAAAACTCAAGTTGGCCAAATATGTTTCTAAGATATATGAACGCGCGAAATCCATTCCATATGTGTACAAGCTATATTTTATTACCATTTTGACATTTTATGAAATAGAGAATATTTTTATTTCATTTTCATGAAATTTGGCTTTGCAGATTCGCGAACAGTAAGGAATTAAATGTCTTCGGCACAAGGAATCGTCTGTGCTCGCATGGTAATGCAGTTTCAGTTTATTAATCTGGCTCTCATAATGCTCATTTGTCAAAATGCACGTGTAACGTAGCTTCAATAGACAGACACAACGAGGCGTATTGTGATAGTTTGTATTTTCATTGGTAGAATATTAGAATTAAAATAATATGAGAGATATTTCATCAGTAATTTTCCATATTTCGTACTTAAGTTTATAATGAAAATCAAGCATTAATAGAACGATAGTTCAACATAAGAAAAACCGCCTACATTTGGGTATCCTTTGGCATGAGGAAACTTTCAACAAAGGAAAATAACGTAAAATATAAAGACAGTTAACAAGACTAAGACAATATTAATGATACATGTACTCAGCCGATTTCTTGTACAACACTGACAGATTCTTCAGTTCAACACAACTGGCGATGCATTGCACTTCAGGGGAGAGTAGTTCCAGCAAAAGCAGCCATTCAGCCTAAATCTGCAGAACATAATGCAAAATTCTGACAGCTGTAACGCAGCTATCTACAGCTTAGACTATTTACACCAAACATAGGCTAATAATAATCACGATGACTAAGTATTATTTGATCAAACACTCTAGTAAAACTATACACATTGACTATAATATGTTTGCTTTCTTAAATCGTTGATCAACACTGTGTCGTCCGTTTATTCATATATTATTGATCAGCACAGTGTCCTCATTTTATTCGCATATCATTGATCAGCATGGTTTCCTCGGTTTATTCATGTTTCATTGATCAGCACGGTGTACTCAGTTTATTCGCGTGA